>JABUQX010098204.1:0-29028 GCA_015478945.1 Trachelipus rathkii
TTACATCTGCTAGTCTTATTGAATTTATAATCTTATTTTGCAAAAAAAAATTATAGGCAACATGCCTAATTTTATTTGAAAAATTCTGTTTTGATCATTTAGAAAGCTGTAAATTGAATTAAATTATTATAATAACACAAAAACTAATAGAACACAGTTTGAATATTGTATTGTATTGGTAAGATTTTAAAGCACTGTAATAGTATCAGGAGTATAATGGCATCTAAAAACTGTACAGAACATTATAAGTTCTCTTGTCATCATCACCATAATCAGATTCTCTGGGAAGTTAGCAAGTTAGCTCCCTAAAGTTCAGACTTAGTAGCTGTAACCTAGAAACTAGAGATGGTGTTTCATAACCATAATGCATGGATAGGGACTGATATGTTCACAGGCTGGCTTAACAGGGCAACAGCAGTAGCTTAAACAAAGCTTGAATCGTCACAGCCTTTCAGTTAAACTGTGGACGAGTATGTAACCTGACTGGATTCATTTAGTTCACTCACTACTAAATTTAGTCTAAAATTAATCAGTAAAAATTTTGGGAACCTTTTTAGTCAATTGACTGAAAGCACTAAATTAATTTTTTATTATGGATCATATTTTTCCCAAACTTCTTTTGAAGATAATTCCATAATTAAAAATACTAAAAATAAATAATGAAACGTGCATATAATTAAATTATTCTACATTTTCATTTTCAGATTAAGTTAAAGTACACCTGTTGCTAATAGATTATTAATTTAAATTGAGTTAAAATATTATAACCTGAAAAACTAGTAAACTGTATATATAAAAAGTTAATATTAGTAATCACAATAAATATTGCAAAAAGTAATAACTCCAGAAGCTATTGGAAGTGGAGATAAAAAAGTTTGGAAATGGCAAGAAGCTCATGAGGATTTGAAGGATGAGTTAACAATTAAACAAATTAGAAAATCTCCCCCTCCAGCATCTACATCTTGTCCAAACATTCATGAGGTGAAATCAAATTGTTATTTACTAATGTTAGTGTGCAAGTTTAATGTTCACATCTCCAGTTCCTTCAAATCTCAAGATTAGACTTTCACTGCGTATCCTACTCCACAACTAAAACATAGGACCTTACAGAGACTCGTTTCTTTTAAGTACCAAATCATATATATATATATATATATATTATATATATACTATATATATATATACTATATATATATATATATTATTATATTATAATATATATATATATATATAAAATATATATATATATATATATATACTATATATATACTATATAGCAGAAGGTAAAAAACAAAACAAACATCTAACTTTTTGTTTCTCTCATACACTTGACATATAGAAATGCTATGGTATACATGTTATGAGGTTAGTATTAGTGAAGGTATGGAATAGGGTTATTTAAAATTTTTTTTTTTTTTTTCTTAAAAATCCAAAAAACAAGATTTTTTTTATCCATTTCAAGTTGTAAAATGGGTGGTAAAAAAAAACAAAACATGGGGTTAAAAAAAATATTACTTTCTAAGCTCTTTCAATTTTCTAGCCATTTTCCTGAGTGCTCATGTACTTCCTGAGTGTTTTTCACCCATACCCTCTTTTGTTCTAGTTACTCTATGTACTTTCAGATGAGCATTTTTCTCCTACCCCCTTCTGTTCTAGCCTCGTTCTCATCAGCTACTTTCCAACTTTTATGTACTTTCATTGAGCATTCTATGCTCTGACCTCATCACTCCAGCTACTTTCCATATTTCAGCTACTTTCCAAGCTACTTTTCCATATTTCCAGCTACTTTCCAAACTTTCAATGCTTCTAGCGTTTTCCTGAGTGACTCAGTGACACTTTTCTAGGCATTTTCACCCCTACCCCCTTTGTTTCTAGCTCTTCTATGTACTTTCATGTGTTTTTCTCCCTACCCCTTTGTTCTAGCCACCTCATTATCATTCCGCTACTTTCCAAGCCACTTTCCAACTTTTAGGTACTTTCATGAACATTCTATGCTATGACATCATCACTCAGCTACTTTCCAAATTTCCAGTTACTTTCCAAAGCTACCTTTCCATATTTCCAGCTACTTTTCAAACTACTTCAATGTCTAGCTGTTTCTGGTGCTCATGTACTTCCTGAGTGATTTTTTCACCCCTACCCCCCCTTTGTTCTAGCTATTATATGTACTTTTTTCAGACCCTACCCCCTTTGTTCTAGCCTCATCATCACTTGGCTACTTTCCATTCCCAACTTTCATAAACTTTCCTGAGCCTTCTATTGCTATAACGTATCTCAGCTACTTATCCAGAGCTACTTTCCCATGTTAATAATAATACATCCAGGTTAAAAAAAACTTTTTTTTACCCCAATTATGGAAAATTTGATGGGGTAAAAAAAAATTTTTTTTTTAGAGGACATCCATAATTTTCAACAAAATTATTAGTTTGCCCAAATTCCACCATAAAAAAAGAAAAAAAAACAAAAAAAAAAAAAAAATTCAAAAATGTAATACATTTGAAATAGTAGCAAAAGTTGTAAAAACTGTAAAAAAGTTTGCAGCCATTTTTTTAACTGGGGTTCGACCTTTGTTATCGCTGATTACTGGCAATTTAGAGCAGCCCATTTTCTTCTGGCATTTTTTATAGATTAAAGAGGGCTCACCAGAGAGCCATAAATCAAAAAAATATTTTCAGGAAGGGGCGAGGGTGTTTTTTTTTTTTTACTCCCCAACAACCTCAGAACTTTTTATTACCCCGACCTAACATATATAATAATATATATATATATATATATATATATATATATATTATATATATAATTATATATATATATTATATCTAGATATAATATATATAATATATATATACTTATATTATATATATAAATATATATATATATAATATATATTATATATAATATATATATATATATATATATATATATATATTATTAAGGGTGAAAACCCCTCTGCGCTACTATTATTTTATTTATTTATAAACCTTTCTTTTTTACTATTATCCAATTTTCCTCCATTTGATTAATATATATCATAAATACAATAAAATTATATAAATCTTTTATAAAAATCTTAATGTATAATATTATATATATATATATATATATATATATATATATATAATATATATATATTGCAAAGTCTAAAAAATACTAAGTTACTTGCAAGAACTTGCAAATTTTCAAGTTACAAGAAGATTGCAAGTACACTGGGTTATTTGATATTGCAAGTACCAAGTACTTCCAAAATGTACTTAAATAAAGTACTTGTATTTGAAACCAAGCCTGATAATAAATATATATACAAAAGATGATATAATATATATATATATAGATATATATATATATATATATAATATATATATATATATAATATATACTATATATACTATTAATAATATATAATATATATAATATATATAAATCAGCTTGCAAATTTTAGCAAATTAAATTGTTAGGTAGAATTAGGAGTGTATACACTGATTTCTATCTATTGGCACGAATGTGAATAAATTATTTGCTCTTTGCAATCTCGACACTTCTCTCTACTGTTATCAAGTCAGTTTTCTTGTCATGTTGTGTATAAGAAGAATGATATGGGATTATATCCATCTTTGCGTCTAACATTTTTTTCCTATAGACAAAATCATTTTATTTCTTTATGCTTTTTACAATTTATTCAGTGGATTCTAAGCAGTGATTTTTATAAAAGAAACTATTTAGTCAGGCACTTACTGTAAACAATTACCAATATTAAATAAAAACCCTCTATTTTAGGTTCTCATTAGTATAAAAAATTTCACATTTTCATTTTTTAATAACTGATTTTATCAGCGTCAGTAAAAAATACCACTGTGTTGAGTAGGGAGTGAAGTAAACGAGAAAAAATAAAATGACATTGTTAACTTTGTTGGATAATGGTAGATTTGGATTGCATAGAGCTTAGTTTATGTGGTTTCACTTGATTTAAATTCTATTATTAAAAAAAAGATTAGGTGTTGAAAGTTGAAGTTTCAATCTCACCTTAAATTGCATGTACTGAGAGATGGGATAGGATGGGACAGTCTTTGGTAGGCCAATGTTGCTTTTTTGCATTTTTATGTTCTCCTAATTATGGAAATCCTATAATAATAACGTTTATAAATTAATACCTATAATATGCCTTACAGAATTCAGTCAATTCACCCATCAAACATAGTACACAAAAAGTTAACCATAGTACAAGTAACAAAGCTTACTTTAGGGCCTAGGGTAAACCAAAGTTTACCCTATAATAATAGGGTAAACTTTGGGCTTATTGAGACTGTCCCTATCAAAATAAATATTTTTCAAACACATGCTCATGTGCAAACTTCATTACCATATAACAAAATTGCAATTTACAAATTGAACAACAACTAAATGTTAGATGGCAGACACCAACTACATAAATACCCATGTGAATAAGGAGTAGGGGTGTACCGGAACTGAAATTTTCAGTTCCGGCCGGAAAAATTAAAGTGCTGGAAGTTATAGGAATCTATCTAACTTTAATTTAATGATGTTCAGAGAGAAGAATAAACCTATGCTTAGGCTTAAACAAAGATAGAACAGTAAGAAGGCCACATGGGCCTATTCAGACTGCCCCAATCATCTAAATATAATAGAACCAATCGCCAAACATGCTAATGCAAAACCCACCACAGCATCATAGGGCCTGTCAATAACTTGCATCACTTTGATAGAGCCTGTTTTCATACTAATTTTTTCTTCTAATTATGGAAAGTCCTATTATAATAATGTTTACAATAAATAAATTTAAAGAGATTGAAGAAAATGAAACATGGCGTTACATCCCTTATAGAGTTGACCCTATATGGGTGATCTTTTCATACCCCTAAAGTAAGCGTACGCCTAACCACACCTAGCGAAGTGATATATAGCATAGAATCAGCCTATAATTCTCTTAGTTTACTTTGATAGTATATTACCAGTAATTTATCGCCATCCATCCCAATCGACCCCCAACACTTTTCACACAAACCTGATAATACCATGTTTATTTTTTTCTCCACAAGGCATTGATATTGAACACAAACCTTATATTATATAATTAAAAAAATAAAACTTTACCT
This sequence comes from Trachelipus rathkii, assembly GCA_015478945.1. Lineage (NCBI taxonomy): Eukaryota > Metazoa > Arthropoda > Malacostraca > Isopoda > Trachelipodidae > Trachelipus > Trachelipus rathkii. The sequence goes on from JABUQX010098204.1 coordinate 5,112, forward strand.
GATAAATTTTAATAATTTCACTACTTTCGTAAGCATTCTTATTGCACTGTTCAACCCCCCCTCATTTGCACATTAATTTCTCAATATAAGAGCAATATTTTGCGAATAAATGAATACTTAATCTATTCTAAATAAATAATTGCATAAAATATAAATTTTTTAAATATTAATGTAAAATATCATAAAAAAATTATAAAAACTTAAGTTAGTGGTATATTTATATACACATATAAAAAAAATCTCGTCCAGAGTTCTCAATAGCCGGAAAAATCGCAATCAGCGCTCCGCTGCAGTAGATTAAACAAGGAAAAACTTTTATCAATGGGATAGCTAATTTTGCGGTAACTTAATAATATAATAAACTATGGTTTGGTATATTCAATCACAGTATAAATATACTATGGTTCAATTGAATCGTTGATAATCGTAAAAAAAATTATAGAAAGAAAATTATTATCGATTATAAATTATCTCGAAAAATATCAAAAACGAAATATGGTAATGATTATCCCTAAAAAAAGAACTCCGAAATTAGTCATTTTTTTTTTCGGAGCGTAATTTTTCATATTTTTATTAAAAATATGTAAAAAAAACGGTAATAGTTCGGTTTAAGGTAATGTTATCAAAATATCGATTGTTTTCCGATTATCAAATGATGGATATTGTTCTTACCCATATATAAAATATGGTTTGTTCGAACACGTTAGGGGGTTAGCTGCAAATTTACATTAAATAATTTTCAAAAAGAAAATATATTTTGTTTAGTATAGTTACGTATATATTAACTTAAAGGTGTTATTTAAATATAATTTATGGAAAAAATTTAATAAAATCAAAAATTTGAAATCATATATATATAATATAATATATATAATATATATATTACATATATAATATTATTATATACATATAATTATATATTCACCTATATATAGTATATATAATAATATATATACTAAATTATAAATATATATATCACAGGACCCAGTATAGGGAATATATATAGTATTATAAAATTATATATGATATTAGTATATATATATATATAAATATATATATACGTATTAATTATATTATAGTATTAATATTATATATATACTATATATATAATTATAAAACTTATAATATATAACATAGTGCGTTCGAGATTTTTTTTAACGTTGCTCACAGTATGTCAACTAGGAGGACCGGGCAAGCTCCTACACTGTAAAACAAATATATATATTTTGGATATCAGCGGACATTCTAAGGAATGGATTTACCTTTTTTTTGTTGTTTTTTTTTTTTGTTTGGGCTTTTTTCATAAAAAAATAGATTTTAAAATTATTTTCGGCCCATTTATGGGGCTCGAGCCCGCACGGGGGGACAAAGAGGGGGCGGGACGTTTCCACATACCCCGGCAGGGGATGTCGGAGGAACCCCGCGACACCCAAACACCAAGAGCGGGGGTTTCCGGCAAGAACCATCCCGTAGGGGCGTGATTACGTCCCCGTCGTCCACCGTGGAGCCGAGAGACCTCCGCACTTCCTGCCATCTTGCGCTCCTTACCCCTCATTGTATTCCTTTAGTTAAAGTAAATTACCAAAGTGTTTTGGAAGTAAAATTATTCTTTTTTTCTTAAACTAAAGGAATACCACCAAGGGAAAACCGCCAAGATGGCAGGAGTCGGGTCTTTCGGCCTTCCGGGGTAACGACTGGGTGGACTTATCCCCCCCCCTCCTCTCTCTCCCGGAACCCCGCTCTTTGGTCTTTGGGCGTCGCGGGGGTTCCTCCGACCATCCCCTCGGGGAGAAACGTCCCCCCTCTGTCCCCCGGTCAGCTCGAGCCCCCTAAATGGGGAAATAATTTATTGAATTCATTTCGCTCTACAAAAGATAGAAAGAAACACAGACAGACAATCAAAGACCAGGAAAAACTGTGAAATAGCATGATTAAGAATTTTCGGCTGATTCCAATTTATATTAATTTGTTTTACTGTAGGACTTGCCGTTCTCTAGCTATATTACTGTGAGCATTAAAAAAATGCTGACCATCATATATATATATATAATATAATATATTATATATATTATAATATATATACCTATATATATAATAATATATAATATATATATATATATAATAGCTATATACTATATATTTATAATACATACGTATATTTCTTTACTATAGTATACTATATCTACAACACTTCACAGCAAAACACCTTAATCACATTTATCCTTTGAGAACCTACAATCAATTTATTCTTCAATTAGTTCCCATTGAAATTAAATCAATTTGAATAATTGTACCACTAAAAAATATTTGCTTCTGAGCTAGTCCATCAGGATAATATTTTTAATTTTCTTATACTTGAAATACAGATTAAAAAATCATTACCAACCATTATAATACTAAATTATTTTGAGGGAACACTTGGCACGTTGCATGGTGGGATTATTATTAACAATCGATTAATCTTTTGTCTAAATATCGATATTCTGACACATTACCTTAACGAAACTATTACCAAAAACTTCAAAGATTTTTTGATACCATTTCTGTAATTTACTCTTGTAAATTAGATTTTATATTTTTTAATGTAATAGTTACATAAAGTTTATTCACTCGACCTCAGCTAAAGTCTTTTACCGATATATATAATTAATACTACGCACTATACTATATATATATATATATATATAATAATATATATATTATATTATACTATAATATATTATATATATAATATATACTATAATATATATTATATATATATATATATTATTAGTGATGCACCAATACCATGGTATCACGTATCGGTGTAGTAGTTTTTTTTTCTATATACCGTATATGAGTGGCTTTATTTTTTTCAAACCTATTTTGTCAGTTGTTATCATTAATTATGGACAATAGAATATTATACGATTGATGCATAAACTATAAATTAAAAAAAATTGATTAGATCAGATAAGTAAAACCCATTATAACTATTGCGTTGTGTTTCGATTCTTGAATTAAGATAAATTTTACTAAAAGGTTGTTGTCTATTATTTGCCGTTCCTCCTATAAATACTCTTATTCTTATCTCACATGATTGTTAACAACAAATAGAATATGATTTTCTTGTTTCAATTTTATTTTTTCGATATTTTCCTTTCACACGGGTTATCTTATCGTTATAAGTTACTTTTGTTCTGTAATATTATTTATCCTAAACTTCGCATACTCATGACTATACTACATTTATTTCGTCTATATATCATTACTTTGTTAATTTAATTCTATATATTTATATATTCCTTATGTTAGTATACTAGTTAAATATGGATGTATCCATTTCTTTAATTTTTTTTTTACTGGTTTATCAAGATTTTATTATATTCCATTTATAATTATTAGTGGAAACTATATAATAGTATTAATACTATAATGTAGTATTTTATTATCATAACATATACTTTTATGCTATTTAGGACTTAAAAAGAAAACGAAGTTTATATATCTCATTGTAGGGTCTCGATCATTGTTTAGTGTTTGATTATGTTCTCTTTCGTGGAGAATGTAAAGAGAGAATACGCAGTGTATAAATCAAAATTAATTATTATAAGACATCTACTAAATAATATAGCAAATCTTAGTCTTCTATAACTGAGTAGAACAAATGATTTAGTTGAATATTGTGAGTGTCTTATCCAATGCTACATCGAGTCTTGTTTATGGACTTTTCCCATGCCCACATTAGAAGGAATGGAGAGCATAGAGATTAGCTGTTGAACATTAAATTCATCAGCGACAATAGTGACATAAAGAGTTGTTTATCTTTTAAGTTAAATTGTCAATTGTTTGGATTGTCACATTGGTTGTATTGTGACCTGACGTTGCGATTTAGTCTGTAATCCGTTTTTGCTTCGCACTTGCGCATCTTCGAATGTTATCGTCATTGTGGGTTGCGGATTCAGATAAATTCAACAAACAGGGCCCGTCCACTGTGTAAGGCGCGATTCGATCGGATTTATTTAAATTACAAATTCGTTTTACTATTCTTAGGTCATTTTATTAACAATTTGATCCATTCAGCCGCTATGTTAGATTGTATTCTTACCATTTAACCAAAACCTTTTTTATCTGTCCAACTATCATGAAGTATAAGTTTCAATAACTATTAATTTGTTCTTTCTCCTGTTCTTTTCCAATTTCTTTTTTATCTTCTTCCTTGACTGACTTCCACAATCAAATACTTTTTACCAGGATTATGGATAAGTGTTTTTAATTCTATGTAATTATTGGGAACTTTGATGATTATACCGATTGTATATGTTTTTCCCAGATTTTTAGTGTGTGTTTTTTAAATACTTAATCATGACTTAATTAATCTCCTAATGTACTTAAGCAAAATAATGAAAAATATATTGAAATGGTGTTAGAATGCTGGAAAATGAAAAAGAGTTCAAGTTTTGCATGTAAAAATTATGGTTTTTGATTTTATAATTAAAATTAATAATATAAGCACTCCTAAATCTTTTAAATATTCATCCTCAGGTTATTTCTCTAGTTAACTTGGGTGTTGGAAATCGTTGTATTATTTTACATTTTTATTTTTCTGTCCCTCTACTACCATATCCATCGTTCTCTTTTTGAATCTAAACATCCTTTTCTAATAAATCATTATTTAAATAATGTTTTATTTCTCCTTTTATATTACGATTTATTTTTTTTTATTTAATTTCGATCGTCAATGTGTTGAGTATATGTAAATATTGACAGATAAAATAGTAAGTTTTTAATTTAATATTTACCTTTTAAACACAAATTTTTTTAAAATAAAAATCTTATGGTTTATTTAATAAATAACTTAAATGAAAATTTTAAATACTTGAGAGTAAATATTTTCTGTTGATTTCGTTTAGTAAATTTCATCATGTAAAGAAAAATTCATTTGAACAATATCATAGTTTATATTATTTATGCTTACAGGAAAAAACTATAAAGAATCTTACATTTTTATAATAAATCTATATATATAAATCAGGAAAAATGTAATATTTAATATTTTTGTTTATTTTCATTTACAATCTGACTATTAATTCAGTCAACATTTAGCTATTGATCAAACACCTCGATCCAAAATGTATCTGGTTGAATCACAAAATGTTTCAATGTTTTTAGTAATCTTTTAAAATTGGTTTTTAAGTATTTTAAATATAAATAGTAAATATTTATTGTTTGTTTAAATAAGAAAAATTTTCTCTCGTTATTTTTTTTGTTAAGATTATTTTAAATATTTCTTTAAGATAGAAAATTATCTGAAAAAACAATATTTACTCGTCCAGCTCCCTGTCAGCTTTTTAAACGATTGAGCTCGTTTGACGGAATTCCAAGTGTTTGTTTTTAAGATATGCTGAGCATGTCTGTAGCCAGGCCGTCATCGAATCCTCCAACTAGTCCCTCGAGTGAATTCGAGCTGAATCTTTCTAAGTCGAGATGTTGATATATGAACCACATCTTTTCTAAAATTATTTAGAAGTTTTCGCTAAGCTGTAGTTTCATGATAAACTCTCTTGTGAGTTAAACGGTCAAGAGCTGTTGTTGAACTAATCTTCAAGTGCACGAAATTTTATTAAAGTTTAAGATTTAGGGAGCAATTCTAACTTCCATCCACCAGAGAGCTTTAAATCTGTCATCCAAAAAATCTTGTTTATGTTAAGTGCAAACTTGTTATAATTCAAAACATGGAATGCTTTTTGATGACAGAAAGAGAAATCGTAGAAACACTTATAAGTTCTGTTACCGGTCTTATTGGTAATCATAGTTAAGGCCCAAATTACACAATAAAGTTTACTTCGCATACTCTTTAAAATAATCAAAGAAGTGACTTATAATTACCAGTTGTCTCTTTTTTAGAATTTATTAACTTACCCATAAATATTTATTACAATGATTTTCAATACAATATTATTCGTTTGTTAACAGTTCTCTATATGTTTTTACACTAACTATTCAATTTTTATTATAAATGCTAAATTACCGTTAACATAACATGTATATATTAAAATTTTAATCTCATATTTTATAACTATAAAGACTTTAGTTTCTAATCTATTCAAAACGCAATTTTTTCAAAATATTAGGCAGTGTATGATGATTACCAACATTTTAATTTTATATATTTTTGCAAAAAGATTATTAATATTATCTACATTTCAGGTTTATAAACTATAAACACAAAAAAAACGTCAGCTTACGATCAGTAAGATTTTTCTTTCTTTTATTCCTTAAATTTTTGACTATCAATAATTTTAATTTTTAACTGGGGTAGTTTGTAAACAGTGATTATTCATCTTTAAAAGCTATTTTTTTCTCTCGAAACGGAAAAAATAATAAAAACAACATTAAAATCGCAATCATTCCTTGCTCCAGATGTAATTATTTGTCCACTAAAATATAATTATTTAATCAAAAGTTTAATCAATAATCTTTAATGTTTTTAACAAAAGCTTTATTAAAAATTCTAGGATCTTTTATATAATATTATGTATTTATATTCTTTTTAATTATTAATATAAAATATTTAAAACAAATATATATCTTTATATATACTAACAAGCATGACATGTTCCAGAATCTTATTCAATTTCTCATGTTCTATTCTAACTCGACCTTGAAAAAATACATTTGAACTCTGATAGCACTGATGGTTATATATATATAATTTTGCGTTTCGTCTTTGTTTTCTTCATGATCTTTATTAGTCTTTTAACAACTTAAAATTTGACATTTTTTAATTTCGTATAGAAATGTATAATAGGCCTAGTTTTGCGTACCAAGATAATCAATCGCGTGCGTGTTATAAGAAAGAGGCGTTATGATGGAAATAGATCAATCAAACGCTAATTTATACTACAATACTGATATACTATCACCATTGATTATTATTAGCGATATAATCCATGAAGAGATATAGAACCTAACCAATAGTATAACCCGGTATAAACTAATCCTCAGCCCCGCCGCCGGCGCAATTATAATCACACAAGTATGGTGGATCACTCTCACATTGTAACTTAATTATATACCTTATACCGAAGGATCCGTCAAATTATTCCGACGGCACGGTTATTATTCTATACATCCTGCATCACTAACACTTAAGCTAAATATACATACAGAAGTATTAAAATAGGCCGTTACTTTAACTGTCCTCTGAACTAATGTCGAGTTGATCACAGTGTAAATCGCCACATGGCCTAACTGGAGAACAACATAACCGCATAGCTACTATTTATTAATATGTGATCATGTACCCCCTTGTTCACTAATCAATATATATATTATAATATGTTATAATATAGTTAACACATAAAGATGATATATACTTAAACACTTATATTACTTATATATTACTTGTATTATATTATATACTATATATTTAATAATTTATCAATAATTTCACTACTATAAACTTTTCATATTCAATTTCTCGTATTCAAATCTGCAGGCATCCTTGTGTTAACATCTTACTTACTCTGGCAATCAACGTTACTATAGCCGTCTAATGACTACTATTGACTCTTTCATTATAATTTATATATTATATATATATATATATAAATCTCATAATTAATATCAAATTACGTTCCTGTCTACAAAACTAAATTAATTATCAATACTTAATATTTTCGTAATTAGAACCGAGTTTGAAAATGATTAAAAAAGCATTTGTATATAAGTTATAATTTGATTTTCACAGGTAACGTCTCTAGTCTCTACCCTAAGATTATTTAGAAGTTATATCATACTTAATATTATCTAATTACTCCTTTCTATATATTGTTATTTTCATTAAACTGAAATATATTTCTTTATTTTGTTATAAGTTGTAGTATATATAATGCTTTAGTAATTACGAAAATTATAGTTTTGTAGTAAACCCTTATTAATATACGGTCCTTCCTCTGAATAATGCAATAGGACAAGTCAATTTAAAATATACTTCTCATAGTTACTGCCTAAATGTTATAAAGAAAATAATATAACGAAGGATTCAGCATTTTCTTCATTAAAGACGATCAGAACAAAATAAGTTTTAATTAAACATGAATACGTTGTGCATTAATAACAAGAGTACAACTCTATCTTTTTTATATGTTGTCAATGTTAAACCTTTCCTAGCGCCATGGAACTTAACCATACGGGCTGGTTTCCAAGCTGAAAATTGCAAAAAACAGCAGTCCATTAGCTACTATAAATTGAGGTAATAGTAATACATAATATAGATATATAATATATAGGTTTTAATTTACTCTAACCAATTGTATTATTTAACATCTTTAGACATAAACATAGTCAAGGCTACCATTAGAATCATAACCTTGTCACTTAAGATTATTATATATAACATTTTACTTTTTTTAACAGGACGTTTATGGAATATGTTTATATAAATGAAAGTAATTATATACATAACACAGGAAACTTAAATAATTACTTAAAAGTTTTCTCTCAATAACTGGTTTATCAGAGAATCTGAGATGCCTGTGTGTTATAGATTCGTTGTCGCTATTTCATTTAAAACTAGCTTGTTCCTCAATTCTTATCTGGAAGTACTTTTTTTTCATCTACTGTATACATATTTCTCGTAAAACGACCTCGAAACTCCCAGGCCTTAGTCGTCCACTAGTGTAATAGGGGTAGTTTTGCTTATTATTTTGTTTGACTCGTGTTTAATTATAACCCACCTTATTCTTACTTAACTATTATCTCATACTCTCAAAACTCTATTGAATATCTTCTACGGATTTACCACTTATTGAGTTATTTATGTTTATTCAATTGATTCTATGAGATATATATACATTATATTGTATTCTAGATGATAAATATTTCTGGGACTAGTTTGAAGTCGTGTTACTGAGCACTGATTAATCTTTTTCACGTTGTATGGATCATTTCTTCAAACAGTTAAAAGATGTGAGGTCCTCGGTTCCCTCGCCTAGGTATTGTTCTCTAGATATTTTATCTCCCATAAGCTCTTATATACTTCAAATCACATTGATTATTCTTTAGGAAGCACATGTAAATTTGCGGTTAAATATTACGATTAATTTTCGTACATGACCTGTGATCTCTGTGTTATTCCGACCGGAGCAACTCAATTTTCTTAAAAATTAGTTACGTTCGTTGGTTTTTTGTTGGAAATGTAAGCCATCTGTTAGAGGACCCATATATGATCTGATTGGGCGTTCCCTTCTATTATGTTTATTTCTTAGAAAATTAGACATTCTTCCTAAAGCCAATGGTCTAGGGAAAACAAGTTTGTCCCAAAAATAGAAGAAACGGTCTAACATATTTCTCATCTGGTAGGCAAAAGCGCAGCTAACCGAATAAGGATCAACCCGATTCAAATTTTCACTATTTACTTTTTTCTTCAGACGGGCCGTATTATATCTATCAAAATGTGGGATGAAGGGGACTGTAATGACGACCTTACAATAAGGGTACTTTTTGTTCCAAAACTGCAACTTATCTGCTATGGTCAGAATGATAACCTCCATGTTCATTTCCCTATTGGGAACCATAACTTTCACGCCAGTATCTTTCCACTCCACCAGTTTCGTAAAATCACAATGCAATCCTGTCATCACAATAACTTTAATAAGTTCAGTACCATGGTTGTAATTTTCTTCCAGAACACTATCCATTTTGGTCAACAATTCCAAGTACTTGGCCCCATTTGCCTGGAACCGTATCAAATTTCGGGGACGTTCATTTACTCGAACCTGATCTAACGTTTGGATTCGGCTATCCCCGATAACTATGATAAACTCATTTCTCCACATTATATCTGAAACAAAATGAAACATGTTAATAAAATCCAAAACAACAAACAAATAACTTTTTAAATACACCAACCAACTCCCGATTCATGGCATAGTACCTTTCACTATATCTTGCCAACTAACACACTAAAATCATATCTCTTCGAACTCAATATACTCCCAATTTTCTCCATCTACTCCTTATCTTGTACAACACACCTCGTCTTCCCCTTAAGCTTTTACTTACGGATGATGAAATCAAACAGTGCGAAAAAAGGTTGTACATATATGCAGGCTCCCATGCTCTTAATCTCATCGAACTTCTCCCGTATTCCTTGCTTCCAGATTTCCAAACTCCCGATTCATGGTGCAAATCACTCTCTTGTCAGAATGGCACACTAATACTTGTACTCCCGGATACTTCAAAGTGACAGGTATAATTCCTTATCACCAGTCAAGTAACTTTCTCAAAATGACTAACTCCCGAATATCTCAAAGTGAAAGGCACAATATTCCATATCACCAGCCAAGCGACTGCATCTTCTTCCATACTCAAACTAACTAACTCCCAATCCATGGCATGTTGCAATTCACTATATCTCGTCAAATGACACACTAAAATCATATTATTTACGTCTTGTCTTGCACAACGCACCTCGTCAAAAGCGAGCAATGAACATTTTCTAATGTGGGTCCCCAAGTTTGATGTTTTATGTCATAGAAAGCGCCGGTTTCACGTTTTCTAATTATTTCATAGGGACCATAGTATTCATTACCGGGCTTTGTCAATTCGTAGCCATGTTTTAAAACAATCTTTTTAGCCACTAATTCACCTACTTCATATTCTTTATTCGGCTCAACATTTTCACTTGTTTGCTCAGACGCATGAGTTTTCTGAACTATAGATATTTCCTTTTTAATAGATTTTTTCTTTTTAACGGATAAGGACCTATTCAATTGTTTATCACTATCTTCAATAGAACCTCTTTTGGACAATGTTGTAACTTGGGCTTCTTCTCTCGTCACTATGTTAATCAAGCTCTGCATTTCTTGTTCTTTTTCATACTGTTGCTGATGAGAATAACTAGATATGTTACACATCTTTTGCTTCTTTCTACCTCCCCTCTTCCTCCTCGGTTCCTTAGGTTTATCCACTTGGCTGTCCACTTCTAAATTAACACTATTGGTTTCCATAAAATCTGATTCATGTTCTCCCCTCTGGTTTCTGACCAATTGCACACAAATTTTCTTTTTCAACATCATTCTTACTTCGCTGTTCTTCCTCTTCATCATAAACCTCAACGATCGTCGCATCTTTTCGGATCTGGGTCAAGGTAAGAGTTGTGGGTGTTTTGCTCAATGAAAAACACTGGGGTTGGTCACTGTGGAAGTCAATGTTGAGCGTCGGACAATCTCGGGTATGGGGTCGTTGTCGGTGGGTCATCGTAGTGGATGTCCGATTGGTGTAAGCTTAATATAGGAGGTCGCTGGTGCGCGAGGAAGTGTTCATAGTCGTGGGGTAGAGTAACCATGAACTGTTTCAAGACGGCCTTGTTCTTCTTTCCCATGCCAGTAGTCGTGAAGTGGTGGTACAATAAACCTGTTTGCCTTTCTACAGGCAAAGTAGCCTGGGGCTGGCCATGCATTGAGAGATTAGTTTATTTCAATTGTTCTCTCGCTGGCTGGTGCTTCTGTACTTCCCAGCGACACGTGCAGACACGCGGAACTGCGTCGCCGGTCCACTTAGACCTCTGTGTCATCTTGCGAACTGACCTTGCTTCCCTTGTGGGCCGCACTGGCTCTTGGCAAATTGATAGTGGTGGTACAGTTCTGTGCTTTACCTGTTCCCACTCTATTGATGTTCGGCCCCATAGAAATGGGAAATTGTGGAATGGCGTGGGCGATCGCTCTGATAAGGATTCGAGATCGAGGCCCAATCATATTACCTTTTCCGCTTGTCTTCTCTCACAGACCGCGACAGCGTTACACAAGCTCTTTTTTTCACGCTAATTCATGCAGGTTGAAGACGCGTATCGGTACGTTGGAATGTGCATCCATTACCTCCTTATTTCTGGCTGACTCCTCGGGACTGATCTTTTTCTTTTCTTTCCTCCCTATGGGGATCGGCAATAAATCTTTTCTCACTTCCATAGGGTGTTCACTTTGTGTTTCCTCCTCCTCCAATCTATTAATTGGATTTTTCTTCATTCCTCCATCTAACTGATCCTTTGCAGCTTCTTGCGACAATTCAACATTCGCCATTGCATCCAAATACACATCAATATCTTCATCTAATTCTCCATGTTGCTGTGTCATCCCGATTTCGCCATATTCTTTCTTTTCTAATTTTTCTAATATTGAAAGTTCCAAAAACATCTTACAATTTCTCATCCAAGGACAATTCTCCATCAAATGATCTTCTCCACAATAAGGACATTCAAAATTTTCCGAAGTCTTATCTTCTTCTTGTATACCCCCCGGTAACTGTATTTCTAGTACTGAAGATATTTCATGATTCGTAACTGGGATGATGGTCCCATTATCCTCACCTAATGGTAACAAATCTTGTTTTATTTCTTCAACTGATGATGGGGTGTTACTGATAACACTTCCAAGTAATATTTCATCTTCGGATGTTATTTTATCTTCTAAAGAACTCTTCACGTCTGAGGCTTCCTGATTATCAATTTTATCCATCTGTCCAACCAACTGGTTTTTTCCTACTCTATAATCCACATTTAACGTATATTGGAATCTATTATCAAATCCAATATCTAGTGGTGGTAACATCTGTTTTTGAGTTCGATAGTTTGTTCTCCACATGCACCTGTATCTTCCAAATATCACTGGTTTACGTTCTCTAGGGTGGATGTTTTCGCGTTTTGTCTTCAATAGTGTTTCTTGTGGAATGCTTTTAACTGTTGTTAAATCTCTCACAAGACGTACTATGTTCTGGAACTCCTCACATTCTGTGTCATAACGAGTGATCTTTTGTCACATAAGTAGGCGAATAAAACCGTCCGACTTTCTTTTCTATGTATTTTCACTGATTTCCCTTTGTCGCTGTGGCTCTTTCTTCTGATTGGGTGATGTCGCTCTTGCCACTTATATGTTGTGACTGTCATTATGTCGCTGTTTCGCGTTTGCTTCATAGTTTTTGTCCTGAATTACTAATCATAGCAATAAGCGTATTTGATGACGCTGGTTTGCCGGAACAGTAGATAAAGCGACACTTCCCATGCTCCAAAAACAAATTGTGGTTCTAGCATACATGGGTGTTTGTGTTCCATGGCAGTAACGTAGCCAAGGACGTTGTCTTATTTGTTGTTTTTCATCATACATCCTATACCGACAACTTCCAATATGATGGCCTGGCTTACTGCAATAAAAAAAGCTCTTATACTTATGAAAACAGACATCTTCTTTGTGCCCAATTTTCCTACAAAACCCGCATATAATATTTATCTTCTTATCGTCGTGCTTCGGTTGTCTTTTTAATTCTTCCTCACACTTCCATATATGATGGTCTGCCGATCCACAATTAAAACATCGTCCATTCTTCTTATTACAATCTACTTCCAAATGTCCCTCTCTCTTGCAAAATAAACAAAAGTTCACTTTAATCTCTTCAGTTTCCATCTTTTTTGTCTTGTACCCCTTATCGCTGTTACAATCTTTCTTTAAATGTCCTGTCTTTCCACACCTGAAAAAACAACCTTTTCTAACATAACATACTTCCTCTGAATGGCCCCTCTTCTTGCAATAACCACAAACTGTTATCTCAACTTCCTTAACTTTTACTCTTTCAGTTAACTTTTTACCCCCTTGTGCCATATTTCAAAATCGATGTTGAATCTTACAAAAACGAATGTGTCAAATAATAATCACCTTACGAGGTGCTAAACAAACGAAAAATGGTCACCTTACTAGGTGCTATACGTGTTAACTCTCCAATGAATGTCAAGGAACGGGAGTACACCCCCTATATATATATATTTATAAAAATATATATATATATATACCAAACGAAAAAGGAAGTCAAAAAGAACGCAAATTACTGACATGCGCAGATGAAATCTGCTGTGGAACCTGCGTGGAAGAATGAGGCAGAGAGGCGCATCCAAGCGGGAACGAAAAAAAAAAAACGTCAAAGTTGCCAAAAAATTTTCAAAATTCAAAATAAATCGTACGTGTACGAAAATAAGCCAGTTCGAATGGTCATGGTACCAAATTCTGTAGTAAGTTTTACTGATATCGTATAGCGGCTGATTCGCAAAGTATATCTCTGAAGTTACTACTCAGCAGATTGTGGGCGAATGGAAGTATGTTATAAATAGAATCAGATAAAAGATATAGATTGAGTAGATGACAATAAGGATCTAATTAATAAGATAGATGACTGGTGCGTGACATCGAGTGCCGTTGTGTTCGTGGGATCCTGTTGAATAAAATTAATTTGTACTTGTGACTAAAGTTGTGTGTCGTTATTCATTATTCCGTTGCGGACAGCGCTCTAAAGTATCTCTCATCTTATTCGCCGAATGTTAATAAACGAAAATAATAGTATGTTCTTTTGTTTTAGTCTTACTCTCACACGGGTTATTCTTAGATCGTGTATAGGTCGAGCGTGATTTATCTCTGATGATTGTTATGTCGTTATTAAGTTTAATGTACTCTTGATTTTAATTTAATTATTTCGGCTTATGTTTTTAGCTATAAATACTGGCGCACGCAATTGATTAAGTTCTCGTGACAAGTTTCTCGTATTTAAGGTTTCGCAGATCGTACTGGTTCAGGTGGAGTCTTTGGCGTCGCCTGCATCGCATTAACAACAGTCACCTTCGATCATAATAAGTATTTATTAACCGTATTTAAACTATTTTTATTATTGGACTGCTCTTATATTGTGTTAGTATTGTGGTTTGTAATATAGTAATTGTGTAACGTATTTTCTATTAAGTGTTCTACTTTCTTCTCTTGATTGCTTATTTTATTTAATTGGTCTTGTTCTAATAAATATATTTAAGTGGTTTGTATTTCTCGCGCTTTTAGTTTAGGCGATTATTTTTTATTTTAATTGTGCGAGATTAGGTTGGGGCGCTTATAGTAAGGTTAATTGAATGTGTTACAGTTTTAAATTTCTGTAATCGCACAACGACACTTATGGGTGAATTTCAATCTTTGTTTTAATTCTCTTTGTAAGACTGACGTTTAACTTTTTTCATCAAAGTATAGTTTATAAGATGTTATGGAAATACTTCGTCGAAGTTGCTGGGTAAAGCTACTTCAGTCGCAAAGCTTATGCACAGACTGTATACTTTAACAGCTTTACTACTTAAGGGTCGAGTTTATGTTTATTTATAAGGCAACTCACTGATGTCTAAGAAGACAGGGAGTTATGTGGTCAATGAGAGCTCTATGTCCATGTAGGGTATATTAGGAAGTATATTTCTTTAAGAATTTAACTAAGTCAAAAACATGGTAACATATCTAGGTTGGAGAAGGTGCGTGAGAGAACTGTCAACAGTCGGAGATGAAGAATAAATTGTTAATACCTCTGGTGACTGCAACTGGTGAAGATTGAATGAACGGCAATAATAGAAGTTTATAGTTAATCCGACGCAGGGAGCTAATTCAGAGGCTCCAAAAATCTGTGTATGGTTAGTTGCAATTTATAGATTCGAAGCGCACGAAACTCTGAGTGATTGGGGCATTAATAGCCCAGCGGAGGATTACAAATACTTAATATGAGAGGTTATATTTTTTAAGTTATGGCTATATGGTTTACAGCAGTGATTGTTCAAATAATGTTAACTTTGTTGTATTTACGATTCCAAGAACGATTAGCTTTGAATTCATGGAACAGTGCCGTATTTAATATGAAAGGAGTTGTCTTAAAAGTATGATGGATGAAACATATATATAGACTGTCGTTCTAATAATAGTGATGAACGCACAAAAGTCACAAAGTTTTCTTAACCTAAAGTCGGCTATCAAGGAATTTTAGGTTTGACAAGGTCGAAGGGAGTTTTTGCGTAGTGCTTAAAGCGCGAGAGAATGATTTTCAAGACAAACACAACGGAAAAACGCAGAATCGAATCGAGTCGTCACAATGATGATCTTCACAATATAATATTTTAACAAAAGTTTAATCTAAAATCTTTTTTTTTAATTATATCTTTTAAGCAAGTCTTTTTTAACAAGTATATCAAAAGCGGTCTTAAAGTAGTCTGTAAGCTATCTGTAATCTGACTGGCTTCATGACTAAAATCTTGAAAAACTGAAATCTCATGGTGTGTTCGTCCGTTGGTTTGCTCCGGGATTTTCTTGAATATCGACGTGGCAGTTTTCGTACAAGATATCCAATTCTCTGTATAAGCGATCTGAAATTTATAATAACACATGATTATTATTATATCTAAGGATATAGAACCTAAAAATGGTATCTAAAATATTCTATTGAATATACTAAACTTTTGATTTTAATTGAAATGATGTTTCTAGCAAATGCTTTATTTAAATAAACAAACAATTATCTGCCCAGTAACACAAAGAGAGTTTAAACTTATTACTTATAAATTTACAAATTCCTAAACTTTCAATTTCTGTCAACTGCGGCAACCTTAAAAATCTGGCAACTACGGCCGCAGGACTGTGTTAACTCTATTTACTTATTATAGCAATTCTTACATTAAAAATGCCACGGACCTATTTTCCGTGTATAATTCATTTAAAAGATCTAAATTTAAACAACATAAAATGAACTATCAAATGATATAAAAGCATACTAATGTATCTAAACTCTTTCTATATATATTTCAACAGAATTTCTTTATTAGGTGAGTATTAATGCTAGTAATTACGAAATATGTTGGTAAACCTAGGTCCTTCCCTGAATGCAGGCAAGCATTTAAAACTTCTCATACTCCCATATTAACAAACCAAAAGGTTGTTATGATAAGCCTCTAAACAAAATAAGTTTTATTAATAACATACTAGTTTTATTAATAACAAAATAGGCTCTATATTGGTTTTAAATGTTAACCTTCCTAATGGGAACTTAACTTAGGTCAAGCTGAGAAAACAAAAATAGATTAGCATACTAAAAATGGGTATACTCACCCAATGTTTTGAACAGGAGGGTCAAGGCCTACAACATCGGTATGTTTGAGAGTAGTAGTATCGGTATCGGTAAAATTTTGCCGATACCTTTACCGATACCACACATTTTGCGTCTTTAAATTGATTTCGATATATATATATATATATATATATATATATATATATATATATATATATATATATATATATATATATATATATATATATATATATATATTATTTTTTTCTTATATATATATATATATATCACCATGTCCCGCATTGGTGCAGGGTGGTGTTGGTAGTTGAAAGGTTTTGAGCTTATCAACACCATTCGCGAAAAGTAGGATTTGATAGAAGGGGGTTTTCAGCCCCTTCCTATCAGACGAAGAGAATTTAAAAATTTTCTTCAATGACTCGACGACTTCGAGAGACGCAGCTTCACCCTTTCTAGAAATTAAAGTTTCAAATTTCTTCTTCTTTTTTTAATTTTGCATTTTATATATATATATATATATATATATATATATATATATATATATATATATATATATATATATTTATATATAACAACATATACTATATATATATATATATATATATATATATATATATATATATATATATATATATCCGCAATTTGTCTGATAATTTCCTTATCTATCTGACCTACTGCATGTTAGACCATTTCGTTTTTGCATTTGTGCTTATGAAACGTAAGAAATGTCTCAGAGTTTGCGTTAAGACTTTGTCAACTTAATAAATGAGTGAAAATGCTCACGACGTAAGGAATTTCCTTAATTCTGAAAGGTTACTATTTGCTTGCAGAATTTAAGCACATTCTTACGAAAAATGTAAAACAAGATGGCGGCGTGGTATTTCCTTTTGATTTGATGAATGTTTCATTCAATAAAATTAGCTTTAAATCTAATTTCTTCCAAATCGATAAACTCCATCACAATAGTTAATCAATTAATTATTTGTAATATAAACCATTTTTTATTTTTTATATTTTTGCTTATTCGAAAACCACGTGGTCCACCACAACAGCTGATTCCAATTGTTTGTAAACAAAAGTAACTTTTATATGAAATCACGAATCAGTTTATACACAAAATTCATGCTAAAATTGGGTAAGCATTTCAGTTCCTGTACATATAAGTGATGGTGGTAATATAGGCGTTTACGTTTATGCATTTGTGCTTACGAAACGAAACATAAGAAATGCTCGAATTTGCTTTCGTTTTTGTCAAACAGCGCAAAATCGTAAGAAATGCTTACCAAACAGAAGAAATTTTCTTTATTCTATAAGGTTGCTATTTCCTGTGCTTGCTGAATTTAGAACGTTCTTACAAAAATATGTTTACAAAAAAGTAGCGCCGTCTTGTTGAAGCCCGTGGTCTCCGTGAGCTTTGGTTTCAACATTCCGAGCTATACTTACAATACAACGCGAGAAACAATGGACCTATTGAGAAATCATTTTGGTGAGCAATTGATTTCACGTTTTGGACCTGTAAATTGGCCTCCTAGATCGTGCGATATCACACCATTGGATAATTTTCTTTGGGGTTACGTGAAGTCACTGGTCTTCAGGGATAAGCCAGCCTCCATCGACGCTTTAGAAGCCAACATTGCTCGCGTTATTCGCGACATACTGGTCGCTATGCTCGAACGCGTCGTCCACGATTGGACCTTCAGGATGGACCATTTAAACCATAGTCGCGGCCAACATTTAAATGAGATAATCTTTAAAAAGTAAATGCCATACATTGTTCTTTCGACTCAAAATAAACTTTTTACCATAAACCTCAATGCTATGCGTTTTATTTTTCCATGCATAAAAACAAACCTCCAAATAAATCACTTTATATATATATATATATATATATATATATATATATATATATATATATATATATATATATATATATATATATATATATATATATATATATATATATATATATATATATATATATATACTATATATATATATATATATATTAGTGATGCAGCAGATGTCATTTTTTCCGCATCCATGGATGCGGATGTTTGGTTTTAATATCCGCGGATGCAGAGTAAGTTAATTATATTTATATATATATATATATACCATATATATATATATATATATATATATATACCATAATAACATATATATATATATATATATATATATATATATATATATATATTTATAATATATATATATAAAAATATATATATATATATATATATATATATATATATATATATATATATATATATATATATATATATATATATATATATATATATATATATATATATATAATATATATATATACAGTATTCGAGTTTTAGCCACAATCTATTAATATAATTGTATTACCAGGGTGCTGGGCAGACCCAACTCAAATACACCATCAACCTCTTTCCCTAACCTCCGCCCTTAATGAAAGAAATTTTACAATGGATTATATACTTTGCATTAGTACTGAAATTCAAATATAGAAGGTTGTGCTTGAGAAACATCAATTTTCTGCCTTTTCTGCTGAGAGGCTCTGTTTCTCTTTCATCATATATTAGCCCAGCATTGCTAAATGCTCTCTCACTTGGAACACTAGCTGGAGGGCAGGCCAAGTATTTCCTTGCAAGTTTATTTAAGCGTGGGTAAACATTTTGCTCAACTTTTCACAAACTGAAAGGGGATCATCATTTGAATCTAATCGTTTTCTTGGTGATAGTTTTAAATCATTTGCACTACATTTTGGTAATGCGTGTGTTTCTTCTTCACTACTGGACTGTAGAAATTCTTCCAGTGAATCTGTTTTGATTTACTTGTAGAAGGTATTTTCAAAATCTCGTTTTTTTTTTTTTAATGGGTACTTGAATTAATACTGTTGGATTGGAAAGTTTTCAACTGCAATGCTAAGTGAAAGCGATTTGATTTACAAAAAATTGTGTTACAAAAAAAACTTGCCTTTTATAGCGGGGATCTAAGTAAGTTGCAATAGTATGAAGGTCATTATTTCCACAGAACCAAAGTTTCTAGCTTTTAGTTTTTATTACATCTTTCATTCTTTTTAACCGTCCTCATTTTTCATTTGAAGATGGTTCAAAATCTTCTTAGCGTTGAGATTAATGGTATTACATCGGAGACAGAAGCTGTGGAGGCGCTGTTTTTTTCGTAATTTCTTCATTTGGTTTAAATGGCTTAATGCAGTGTGATATTATGTCATTTTTCACATTAGTAAGAATGTTAACATTGGAATACGAACTTGAGGCGTACAAGTAGAGTTCTTTGAGCAACACCATTCTTTCCATCATATGAGTGTACTATTCAGCGAGTTGGAGCGTCTTTGATAACAGTTGACTCAAAAATTATTATGAATTTCATGCTATGAGATCATGAGTCATCATTACACAGTTGAATCGAGTCCCATGTCTCATTTAAAGTTTGTGTTCAGATTCATTTTTATTGCAAAATTCTTTATCAAATCTCGATAAATAAATATCAGCGCAACATCAAAGCGCGGATGCGGATCTTTAATAATGTGCGGATGCTCCGCGGATACTGTTACATCACTAATATATATATATATATATATATATATATATATATATACTATATACTATATATATATATATATATATATATATATATATATATATTAAAGATGTACCGAATATCAGAAAAGAGGCCGATACCGATACTCTATTTTTTTAGGTGCCGATACCGATACTTTAATTAATATAATAAATACACAGTAATAAGAAAGAACATTTGTGTACTGCTATGCAACTCAGGATTGCATTCCCTGTACAACCAATACTTAGTTATTATATTTCATATTTGGTTGTGCTTAAGTATATTTATTTTATAAGTTAAAATAACCTTTGAGGAATAATAATTGCAAATATAATATTAATAACTTTTTTATGTTTGTGTTTATTTAAAAAATATTCCATTTCCATTTTCCAGTAAGTATTAACAAAGTTTAGCTACTTGCTTTTATGTTTTAACATGATTACAATTTACAAGAAGATTCTTTAACTAGCTACAATATAAAGAATTAAAATAATGATAGAGACCTCAATTAATCAGCTGAAAAGTCAAAATAAAAAAGCGCTATTACTCAAACATGACACCTTAAAATACTCCTTTAGATAAAATATCATTCAATACTCAAATTCAAAAATTCTCAAATTGTTATGCCAAAACATTAAGCTTTCACTAGTATCTGGCGAGAGCCTGTTCCTTTTTGGGGTGTTTACATTCTCACCTACACTAAAAATACGCTCGCTCTCGACTGATGAAGGAGGGTGCTGATAATTATTTGCCTGCAAGCATTGATATAATAATGAAACCTTGGCCCATTTCATGCCACCGCATGAAGGATTCTTCTTTTATTCAGCATCTCAAAAAATGTTTTCATAGAGCCTCATCTCCTCTTTCATAGATTGCAAATTTGATTATCTTTGCTCCTTGATGACTGTCTCTTCAGTTTGTTTTCGATGAGGTTCCTTAGTGTGATTCCTTTGAAGGTGAATGAGATGTTAATGCAATGTCGGCCATGAGCTTATCAAAGTCTAACATATCCAAATCTTCTTCATCATCTCCAGTAGGTTTATTTGCTGAAAAGCCATCATCGTCACTATCAGTGCTGTTGCCAGGGGTTGCAGATAAGCGGCTTCCCCTTCTCTGTCTTTTTTTTTATTTTTTTATTTTTTTTGTCACGCGAGCAAGCTCCTCGGTTATGCTATTTAAATGCATTCAAGAAGTGGTTCACCGTCAGAGATGCCATTCTTGTGGGGTTTCAGCTAGCTTAAGGAATTCCTTATTCGAACCTTTTATTTATTTATTTTTTACAGTTGTCACCGCCGGCTCACGAGGCAGAACCTATTCAGGAGTGGGTGTTGAGCCGCCTTAAAGAATCCCCATCTAACGCAGATTACGAAGATGAGCACAGGCGCAGGCTTTAAAGTGGGGGAAATTAAATTGTGAGTTGGAAACACAGATGATGGAAGAGAATTCCCACCAGAACAAGGTGGCAAGAAGAAGAAGCACCGCAGCGAACCAGTCTGGAGTTACTAACATCAACACAAAACTCATGTGCAGACTCAGCACCCCTTGTGCTACAAGGGCATCGTAAAGGTGGTGATACGCGAGTGGATAGTACCTGCCACTGTGGTACCTATAGAAAAGGGATAAAGCACCAACATCGCTCCGCAAATATAAAGGGTCAAAAGTGAACTAGGAAGTACAGGACAGTTTATAAGTCTTTGGCCTTTGACTCGACCCTTTCAAAGCGGATAAACCAGAACCCCACCCCACAGATATGAGAACATTACTCCATACAAGGGCGGATGAGACCCGTGTATAGCTGGAGTAAAAGAGGAAAAAAAGTCTTGCACTCTAAACAGAACTCCCAGTTTCTTCGAGGCCGCCCTAGCAACCATTGTGATGTGAGGTTTCAAGACATTTTTTGTTCATGGTTAAGACGAAGGATGTTTATATTGTCAACAGGAGAGACGAGAGAACCGTCAGAAAGAGATAGAAAAGTTAAGTGTCTTAGAGATTTGTAGAAGTTGGGTTTAAAGATTAAATTTCACAAGCTTGAGATGACCCAACCCTGAAATTCTATCCAGATCAGCGATAGTGAATCGGAAAGATTAAAACGAAGAGGCAATTCTAGAAGTAAAAGGAGGCAGAATTGATATGAGTTGAAAAAGAATGAAGAGGTCAAGTGCTCGACATATGAGTGGATGAGTTAGATGTGCAGGGTAGAGATCATTGATGAAAAGCAGGAATAAAGTAGGAGATAAAAAAGACAGAACCCTGGGAACACCACTATGACAGAAAAGAAGAAGTCGCCCCATCCACAACAGCCGATATTGAGCGATTTGAAAGAAGGTTGAACACATAAGTAAGCAAAGAAGGAAACCCAAGGAGGCTTAGAACGATGACGCGTGCCATACCAGTCCGTGCTGGATATGTCAAGCGCCACCACCGAAGTCTCCCCGTTCCTAAGGGCAGAAAACCATAAATCTGTTAAATAGGAAAGTATATCGCCAGTGAATCGAGCACAGCCGTACTGAGTAATCAGAAAAGAAGGAAAGAGATTCCAGATGATCTAAGAGTGAGAGTTGAGAAAGGTTTCAAAGATCTAAGACAGAATACATGAAGTGAGAGCTATAGGGTCAAAGGACGAGAGCTCAGACTCTTTCTTTCTTTTGAATAGGTTGGACATATGCGCTTCCAACGGAAAGTGCAAGTATTGAGGCATAGAGAATATAGTTGGAACGAGGGGTGGGGTCAGCACGGGACTCCCTCAAAACTCGGAGGAATGCCATCGGGCCACGCCTTCCTAACGTTCATAGATTTCAGGAGCTCATGCACCCGATCAAATGAAAAGGACAGGTAAGGCATAGGACACCTGAGAGGGAAAGGAGAGGAGGGAGAGGAATACCAGAATCGTCCCGGGTTGAATTAGAGAGGGGAAAAATAGGAGGCCAAAGAGATGATTGTCCATTTCAGTTGGAGTATTAACAGAATCATCAGAGTAAAAAAAAAGAGGAGGAAAAGGATGATTTACAAGTTGTTAGAATGAGATTTTGGCAGAGGCCAGAGGGTTGTCAGTAGGAGAACCAAGGAGGTCAGTGCATTTTCGTTTAATGAAGTCCGCTTTGCTCGTCGAAGAGTATCCTGCAACGATTTTCTGGCTGAATGAAAATTGGCAAGAGTTATAGGAGAACGAGAATTTTCCACAACCGATAAGCATTGTCTCTAGAATGAATGGCCAGGAAACAAAGCACGGGCCCGAACCATGGATTTGAGAGAAAAGATTGTCCAAGAAGAATGAACACTGCTCATCCATTAACAATTACAGTTCCAACTTATCAGCAGAATCTGAAGCGTCTTAAGAGTCAAAGCAGTCACTTCAATTATAGTTGGCGTAGAAGCAACGCAATGCCTCCCAATCGGCCCGATCAAAGTGCCAGAAAAACTGCATAGGGCAGGATGGAGATGTTGG
>JABUQX010098205.1:0-22624 GCA_015478945.1 Trachelipus rathkii
TAGATAGACACTTCTAATTTATATAATATTATACTTTTACTATATTCATATATTTTATATAATAGATCTACATTAGAAAATTACCTATTAAATAAACTCAGATATAATATATATTACTATATAATTTAAATTTTATTATAATAATTAATATAATATATTATATATATATATATAAATAAATATATATATATATATATATATATAATATGATATATATATATATTATATATATATATATAATATATATGTAATATAATATATATATAATATTATATATTATATATAATGTTATATATTAATTATATTATATATATAATATATAATATATATATAATATATATATAATATAAATTATATATATTTATATATATTATATATATTATATATATATTATATATATATATATATATATATATATATATATATATATAATATTATATATATATATATTATAATATATATGTAATATAATAATATAATAATATAATATATATATATAATATATATATATATATATATTTATATATATTATATATATATATATATATATATAGTATATAATATATATATATATATTATATATTAATATAATATATATATAATATATAATATATTATATATATAGTATATATATATATAATATATATATTAATATTAATATATAAATATATAAATATATATTATATATATATATATAATATATATATATATATATATATATATATATATATATTTATAAAAGAGATTTAATGTTGGTATTGTTCATTTTCGGAGAAGAAGTGAATATTATGGGTTCGGTCAGACTCAGTATTATTTTTTTTCAATAAAGTTGTAAATCATAGGAAGTTTTTAGTGGGCTTCAGTTGAGGAAGGCTTTTGGAATCAAAATAAAGATTTAATAGCTGATTTGCAGCTATGCCATAACGAAAGACAATATAATAGATGTAGGTGTATATGTGCCTTCTTCCAATATATATAAAAGTAATGTTTTATTTCATAGACTAGTATTACATATATATATTGCTTCACAGCTGGTTATATGTTCTTTGAATGTACCTCTTTTTCAATATAATTTTAACGCTAAGTTTGCAATTTGTGACTTTTCAATATTTCTTTATTTTTATAGTATGAAATTAATCAGTATAGTTTTTTGCTAATATGATGATAATAATAATAATATAATCAATAATAATAATAATATATAAATATAATAATAATATTAAAGACAATGATAATAGATAATAAATAATAATGATAATAAATAATATAATAATAATAATATAATAAATATATAATTATATATAAAATAATATAATAATAATAATAATAATACTAATAATATAATAATATTAATAATAATAATAATAATAATAATAATAATAATAATAATAATAATAATAATAATAATAATAATAATAATAATAATAATAATAATAATAATATCCGTAATAATAATATCCCTAATGGCAGAGTTTTCAGGTGAAGCTAATGGTCTATTTGTTCTATATGAAAGACCCAGATGCTTTGAAATCCTCAGCTGCGTTGTAGCCAGTCTGGCCACATACGGGCTGCAGTCCGCACCATGAATAGGAAAAATACTGAGGACCTCAATGAGCCGGTAAATTATCTTTCATTCTGAAAAAACTATTCATTTTAAAATCATTGACAAGTATAAAAATAATTTTATAAGATGGAAAAATTTTATAAATTCATATTTGAATGTTTTTAACGAGCTTCGTAGTGTTGGGACCAAAGTAAGGAACTTTTAGATAAACTACTTGCAATGATGAATCCACATTTGGCTGTTTAGGGCGAAAAAGGTCTTCTAAGAATCTGTTGACAAGTATATAAAATAGTTGCTCTGGAAATAAATTGAATTTGATAAACTGAGTTAAAATTGAACTCTTTATGAAATTCACCCAGCTCTGAAAATTCGGCATGACAGTCCAGACAACTTGGCGCTTAGAGGAAGGAAGCTGAAAAAATTCGAGATACCCCCAAGCATAGTTGTGTAGGCTTTCTATAGTAGAAAAGCCACCTAATGTACGGTGCACTCTGACATCTAAAAAGGGCAATGAGTTTTCATTCTCTCCTCCATCTAAACTAATATTCTGATGCGAATGTTAAGGTAGTTAAAATTGTAGGCATGACTTTGTCTTCTTAAAATGAAAAAACAATCATAAATACCTTCTATAGGAGTAAAGCTATCAAAATTCTGAGGGCAGTTCTCCAACAAAGATCTCTATGGTAGCAAAAAATGCATTGGCAAAGGGGCAAGTGGTGGCAATTGCCATACATCTACGTTTATAAAGCTGCATTAGGGACGCCACTACAATTTATGCGGTGTCAATGCAAAATACCTATTTTGAAGTTTCTAATTAAAGAGATAATTAATTAAATGAATACAATGAAAAAGATAATATTAACAATATTTACAACAATTGTTCTTTTTATGTGCATATATTTAAAATAAATCTTATTTTTTTCCTTTTATTTTTGATCGTAAACATTTTACGCAAGGATATGTAACTGATCAGTTTTTAAATGATTTCAATTCTTCAATATTTTTCTCTATGAGAATTTTGACTAGAATTCAAAAAATCTCTAAAATATTGCATAATACAGTTTTTGGTTCTTCTACATTTACAATCTTTAAATCCTTTAAATCTCTCTTAGTATATCATTATTTTAATGTTTATTGTCTTTCATGAACTTTAAATTTTAATGTTTATACATGACAACTTAAGTAAATTCATATTTTTCATTTTTGGTTCATTGAAGATCTTCGGACATAATCCATTCTATAACTGTACCTTCCATTAATTAAACTGCTAGTGATATACATATTTTTGAAAAGTTTCATAATATAAAATAAATATATATGACCCTTTGAATATACCTACCTCTTTTGTTTTTTTTGGTCTTCAGTTGGTGCATGTGGATACTCTGTCCCTTTCTTACACTGGGGTCTTGTGGACCACACTAATAGACATTAGTTAGTCTTAATACTCCTATTTACACTAACTAGCAATGATAGAACCATTCTACTATCTTTCTTTTTAAAAATTAGACCATAATTTACTCCAGGCTAACCCCTTTCTTGGATGCTTGAGGATCTTTGGATTCTTTTACTGTAGGTAAAACTATATGAAGGTGTGGTAGACTTGATATTTTTTTTGTTAATACCTAGTTAAGTATATTGTTAATACCTAGTTAAGTATACCATTCTTACAATTACTACACTTACTAACCTTTTCTTCTTCCTCTTCGCATGCATCTGTGTCTCTAGTTTTCTACCTCTCTCTGTGGTGGTTTTATTGAGCTCATGCATGAGTGTTGGTATTAACCGGCGCATGTGGATTGTTAAAATATATATATGTATATGCATATTTCTTTTGTTTGAATTTTTAAGGACCATTGGCTGATTTCATTGCCTGTGTGCTGTTCTGAGTGGTCTGTGAAGAGGATTGTAAGTTTGGGGCAGAAAGTCAAATTAACCTAAGTGGTGTGGCTTGAAGGTAACTATCTATCGCCGCTGGTGAATACCCCATTTTTTTTTACCATTGCATTGTTTTAATAAGCTTATTTTTCTTTTTTACATATACCTGCTGTGGAGACTGTGATTGTATCTGTGGGGTTCTCTGCTTATTGCCTTAACTGTCTTTTTGTTAACATCATTGTCTGTTCTCATATTTCGGAAGCCTGTTCTGAAGGAGGAAGTGTTACAGTTGATCGAGACGTAAGTTATTAGCAACTACAATTTTTTTGTAGGCGATTGGCTTTTATTTAGTATAAATACGCTTCATTGTGAAAACTACGTTTCTATTCTTGTCATCATTGTCATAATCAAGAACTCTCATCAATCAATGATGATCTTATTGACAACACACGATTTACCCAAAAATTTCCACCCTTATAATATATATATATATATATATAATATATATATATATATATATATATATATATATATATATATATATATATATATATATATATACTATGTATATACCGTAAAATGGGGGAAAACCGGTCACGGAGGGGAAAACCGGTCAGTTTAATAAATTGTTAATATTTTTTTAAATTAAAAAATTTTTCAATTAGAGAAAGGTTTTTTAAGTAGCAAATAGATTATATTTTAACCATATATAAAAATTTAAGTAAATAACTTACACCTACTAGTCAAAAAATTTCCCAGTTGGAAACAAATTATATTTTTTTTTTTTGCAAAAAAATTCTAGACCTCGTGAATCTCGTAGAATTAAGATATCAAAATTTTGAGTTAGATGCATATTGGGAAGTCTATTTTTAACATTTTCCATGCATGAAAAAATTTAATATTAAGCATTATTTTTAAAGTTATTAAGTTTTTTCAGTATTTCGAGGCAAACCGGTCGGGCATGGGGAAAAAACTACCTGGTCAGTATAAGCTTGTAGAAAAAAAATGTCCATTTTTTTTTAGTTTTCAATAATATTTGTTCTAATTTTTATGTTATGGTAGACTATAAGAAATTTGTTTAATGTTTTCTATACCCTTTCTTTCTTTTATCAAGTAAAAAGAAAAAAAAAAAAGTTAAAAGTGAAATGTGCGTACATACTCTATAAAAAAAAAATAAAAAATAAAAGGCCTATTTTGTTAAAAAGTGTGCAAATATTATTAATTAAAATTATTAAATTGATTTTCTTAAATATAATTATAATATTGGTGAAAAATGTTCCGGCAAAAAGTTTTTCCGTGGAAATGTGCCGTACAATAGGCCTTGTCGGTAATATAAAGTGCCAATTTTGTTAAAAAGTTTTGAAATATTGTTCTGAGTTCTGACCCACCAAAATTTGCAGTAATTAATTGACAAAATATCAGTACTTTCTTCTATGGACTTCTTCTGCTTCTCAAAAAAAGAAAAAAAAATTTTTTTCAAAAATTATTTAAAATAAAGCAGCAAAAATGTTTAATAAAAATTCACTAAATAAAAACTAAAGAAAAACACATTAATTCTATATATTATTAGACTCTATTAACTTTAAAATTATAATTATAATTAGTTTGGAAAAGCACAAAAGAAATAATATTTAATGACGCGCTTTTTCCCGACGAAACTGCAACGGCTTTCGAGCAATTCGATTTTTTGAATGGAATTTTTCAAAGAACATTTTTAATAATATTCATTTTCAATATTTTTATTATTTCATTATTCTAAAACATTAAAGAAACTTTAAATGTGAGAAAAAACTATTTAAGTATAGATATAACTTAAATTTCGATTTTTCATGATTCATTAAAAAAAAAAAAAACGGCGATTTTTTGACCAGTTTTCCCCCATTTTACGGTATATATATATATATATTATGGATGGGCCGGATAGTGAATTAGCCCAAGACAGCCGGATACCGAATTAGCCGGATACCGGATATCGGATAGTGAATTAGCCGGATACCGGATATCCGGCAGTCGGTTTTTATAATAGCGTCAGGCGGGGTGACTAAATAAAAAAAAAATTTTTTTTTTTTTGCTTATTCGTCGAAAATACTACAAGTTTATTTAGATTATCTTTAATTCTAGAGAGTTTGTATATTATTTTAAAAATAATATAATAAATTAGTGTATAAAATGTCCTTAAATATAGAATTTCACATTTGGAAAAATGCGATTTTTTTTTTAACTTTGTTATTAAATGAAAAGTTATGTATATTAATTTTAAATTTATATATTTTGTTCAGTGTATACAGTTTGAGTATGTTAGCTTAAATGGCAACTAATTTTTGTTAGCAAACAGTGCATAGATGGGTTAAATTGCTGAGGCCTAACTTGGCCCGAATTCCACCCCCCCCCCCTCATAAAAATTGATGATGGGGTGAATTGGGCCACCATTGTTATTCTTATTTTATGTAGCCTATTATTATTGACATTTTTTTATTAAACATATAGCTAAATTTAAATATAATAAACAGTTACTTATATTAGGTAAAAATTAAAATAAAATATGAAAATTTATTTCGACAGTTGGCATTCAAATCACTGACTAGCTTGTCCCAGAAATGGGGTGAATTGGGCCCCCTCGTCTTCTAGTCTAATTTTACCAACCATTACTGATATTTGAATCACTATTACTTGTTTAATATAAATTCCAATTTCTTTATTAAAAAATTTAAATATAAAATTGAATTTATACAAAAAAGAGGAATTTAAAAAAGATGGCCCAATTCACTCCACAATGGTGGTCCGATTCACCGCCTTCAAACTGATCTAAATGAGGCTTTATTAAACTTTAATAAAACTAATATTATTAGTTTTCATTATTATTTTTTTGTGTGCTTATGACCTACTATAGGGCCTCTGATTTTTAAAGAAAAAAAAATATCGAAAAAGTGTATTAGGGAAAGTGGGGGAGACGAAGTTTATACCCCAAAGTGGCCAACGTCCCACCTACCGCCCGACGCTATAGGATTATATATATATATAATATATATATTATATATATATATATATATTAATTATATATATATATATATAATATATAATCTATATATATCTATTTTATAATATAATATATATATAATATATTATATATAATAATATATATATGGCCAGTCTCCAGATTAGGTGCCCCCTAGTATTTAAAAAAAAAAACACTAATTTTCATACAAAAAATCTAATACAATTTTTGAATTCAAGCGTACATGTAATGCAAAGAACTATAAAAAAAATTACATATTATTAATTTTAATTAAATTAACTCCAAAAAATATTATAATCGCACTTTTCTATCCTTAATGAATTCATGCTACTAATAAAAAATGAACTTTTTCGCATAAATCTTTTCAAATACTTAGGGAGACTAAAATATGCGCAAAAATTACAAGCATAAATTAAAGTTAAATTTAAATTAAATATTAAAATGAACATACTTCATATTAGATCATTCCATCAAACAAAATATAAATTTCTCTAGAACATCTAATCTATCATAGAGCTGTGTGTGCATGTGGCGTATGTTCGCCATAAACAATTGAAAGAAAAAATATTGGGGATCTCCAATGACTTTGGGGGGAACGCGATTATGGGGAACGAGAGATTATCGTACATGAAACCTATTTATTATTATTATTACTTTTTTTTTTATCTCACTTTATTTTATTTCTTCTTCATTTTCCTCCATTACAATGTGCGCTGATTTCAAAAATGTATTCAGTTTTTACGTAGCTATCATAGTTTTTTTTTTACATACATGGGACATTAGTCTGGAGGCTGATATACTATATATATATATATTATATATATATATATAATATATTATTTTATATATTATAATATATATATATATATATATATATAATATATTAATATATTAAAGAGGTGGACCTTCCGCAAAATAAGTCCGCAATTCCGCAATATGCGGAATAACCCAAAAAATGGCGGAATTGCTATTGCGATAATTTAAAAATGTTGCGGAATTTGCAGTTAGCCGAATGCCTATATCATTCCGCAGTTTAATTCCGCAACCAAAAAAATTTGTGGAGTTTCAGTGGAATGCCAAAATTTATCGTCCACAAATTTTTAAACGTTGGCCATCTTTGTACGTTTGATAGCAACCCCGCAAAAATCGTTTTTTTTTCTTTTTTTCAAAAGGATCATGTTTTAAACAGTTTCTTCTTTTACTTCTGGAATTCATCCATTTAGCATTATTATAAATGATATTGAGTGTTGTTACTATTAATCAACCGATTCCTCCAATATGATATATTTAGTTCTCGATTGGTCCTAATAAAAGTTATAATCCAGTATTGACGCATTTATTTCGTAAGGGCACCCCACTTTTTCTTAATAGCAGACGTAAATTTATTTCCAGCATTGCATTTTATCCATTTTTGTGCTCTGACATTTGCTTTGATTTTTATATTAAGCACTGCAGGCACGTAACATTGACATTGTGTGCAATGATTACTTCTTCATTAGAAACTTCTGAAGAATGTGCGTATATATACTGTAAATAATACAATGCTTAAAAACGTTAAATAAGCAGTGGTAATTACTATTTAGTATTTACAATACTTAAAACGTGAGAATAAAATTGTGGTGGTAAAATTGCATTAACATGTGTCTTTGTAGCTTAATTCCATTATAAAAATGAAATTTTTTACGCATATATTTTAATATTTTTATAATATATTATTATATATTTTAATAATTACCATTTTTTACGCATAAATTTATGAAACATGTCAAGGCGGCCACCCTGCAATTTCAGATAAATTGTATTGTAGAGTCAACATAAATGATGAATAAAAAATATAATACATTGGTACCCAACAATCGAAATTCTAACAGTATATATATATATATATATATTATAATTATATATATATATATATATATATATATATATATATTATATATATATATATATATATATATATATATATATATATAATTTTTCAAATTATTTGGAATATTTCCCCAAACGAGGAAGAACCTACTAGGGAAGTAATTATCCTGGGGGGGGGGTTATCCCGGCCGGATACCAAGATAGTCAAAACTTGCCGGATAGGCCGGATACCGGATAGTTGCCGATATCCGGCCCATAGAGAAATGCTATTTGAAAAAAAAACAACTGTAACTGCTATTCCGTTGTTTGGCAACAACGGGTGGGGAGGAATGAGAAGGTTTCACCTTTTCCCTTTTTCTAATTTGCAGTTGTAGAATAGAAAGTTAATTACGTCGAGTTTACAACTTAATATTTCAAGTGACTGCCACAAAGGGCAAAAGAACATTTCCATTAAGTGACTGCCACAAAGGGCAAAGTATCATTTCAATTATAATTATTCTTGAATTTGGAAGAGGTGTGACTTCCCATCTCTCCCAGACCCTTATTAAAGGTTAGTTTATTTGAGATCTTTGCATTGCAACTTTTGTAACACTTCAGCATTTTTCTATAAATTTCTATAAATTCACTCGCTTTTGCATTTTTGTGCACTAACCATGCTTCTTTTTTTTACTGCCTGCATGAGCATGGATATGTATATGTATATATACATATGGATGCAAATGTCACAGTCTGGAAATGATAATTTATCATTTTTTAGGGAACGAGTGTAGGAGCCCTTACATTCAACTGGTAAATGAACTGATGCAGGAGCCTTTGCATCTACATTGAATACCTTCAAACAGCCATTCAAATATCATTCTTCATCGCCTGACAACTCTTGTTGTGTTACCAGTCCAAGGTGGGAAGTCTTCTACCTTAGTGCTCTATAGTTAACCAAACAATAAAAGTTAATAAAAAATGATAATAACAAAAAGGTGATTATTTAAATTATTAAAAGACATAAACCACCACTAAATATTTTAAACTTAATTTCTTGGATCAGGCTAAGGCCCAATCACCAAAAAGTGACAATTAAAGAACTTATCTGTTCTATAGATTGAGAAATATATAATAATATATAATATCATTGTAATCTTAAGTTAGATTTAGGTTAAATTAATTAATAGTGTGTTTGAATAAAATAAAGCTGGGAAAAAGGCGTGTGTGATGGAATGAATGTGAGAGTGGTAAGTTCTAATGTGTAAAGTATCAATTGTAAATACCATCCTTTTAAGAAAAACTACATTAAATTTGTTTAAAAATCCAATTTCACTTATTATTTTATCTTTCTAAGTTTTTGAGTGTCATTTCTGGTGTAAGTTCTTAAATCATATGAGTCTGTCTGTACCCAGGTACGTATTTCCTTTAGTTGTGTGAGCATTACTTGTTTTTATATGCTTCTCTTTCTTTAACTTAACCCCATCTAATCATTTTAGGCTTTCAAGCAGCGACGCAGGTCAAGTAGAAACTACCATTCTTCAAATTTAAAATTGGGGACGATTCCTTGGCCTACAAACAAGGTAGGCATCTTTATTTAATTTAAATTACTGATCTACGGTTTTTGTTTCCACTGCCATTATAATTCTATAAATTTTCATTCTTTTGCTTCTACTTGTGTCTTTTCCCCCAATATAAATTGGTAGCAGAGCGTAGTTTAACTGCGTTCTGCTTGAAGCCAATTATTGGGTTTTTCTTTGGGTACAGACCACTTTTCTTTTTATTATGTCGAAAGACGGCATGAATCAACTTTTAGCGGACCAGAAGGAGGTTTCTGTACCTACTTCTGAACAGCCCGCAAATCCACCTTCTAATACACCACCCCAGTCTACACCTAACACACCTCCATCGCAAGCTAATTTAGTGAATACAGTCAATATTGACAATGACACCCTGAAAGCGTTAATTGCGCAAAATGCAGACATGTTTAAAGTAATGACAGATTTTATGCAAACTTTTGCCTTGTCCCAAACTCCTAAGCTTATACCACCTGGTAAATATAGAGAGGAATCTGGAGAGACTCTTTCCCAGTTTCTCTCTCGCTTTGAAGATTATTGTAGAAAGAAATATCCGGGATCCTCTGATGGAATGGTTCCTTTGTTGGGAACTCATCTGGAGGGTACCACCTATGAGGTTTATAGAGTTATTTCAAGGAATACAACTGATTATAGTGACATGAAAATTCAACTGTTACAATGGTTCAAGGAGGAATTGACTAAAGAAGAGAAATTGGAAACTGATAAATTTTCGGATGCAAAGTTGAAAGATGGAGAAAGTATTCCTGTGTTTGCAATACGTCTGATTGGCTTGGCACAACGTGCATTTCCAGGATCAGATGTGAGGAAAATGCCATTGGTTAGGAGAAAATTTCTCAGTAGTCTGCCAGTAAAAGTGCAACAGCAAGTTGAGACTACTTTTAGTACCATTGAAAATACTTTGGGTATACAGATCCCATGGGAGCGCCTTGTAGCGATAGTAGACACTAATTATGATTCCCCTAAGAAAGCAGAAGGTAAAAGTGTCCCTGACATAGTGGATTTGACTGATGAGGCAATGATCGGTGCTGTATCTGCAGTACCCCAATCTATTTCATGTTGTTGTCATTTACAAAAGCCCTCATCAGCATCAGACAATCAAAAGCAGAGGGAAGTAAATACACAGGAGAGTTCTTCTCATCAGTGTCCAAAATCTAGTCCACAGAGAAGTTTTCAATCAAGGACCTTTATATCAAATTTTGATAAAAATAGAGGGTCCAACAATGGACAAAGTGCAAATGTAAGCTGTCGTTTTTGCAAGAAAAAGGGGCACCTCATGAGTCAATGTCGAGCAAGACCATTTTGTCAACATTGTGGTAAAAGGGGACATGTTTTTAAAGATTGTTATGAGGCCCAAGGAAAGTGTCTTCGTTGTAAAGAAATTGGACATTTAGTGGAAAACTGTCCTGAGAAAAATGGGACCCAGTTGAGTTGTCCTTATTGTAAGAGTAATCATCTAGGAAAGGACTGCCCTTCAAAACCGGGAAACTAGCTGGCTCTGTTGTGGAAGACCTCACAACAGAGCCCCAAGAAATTAGGGAATGCCAACATCATATTGAGGATGAGAAACTTTCTGGAGAGTCACAGGAAGTTTTGCCAGAACCTTGTGAGACTACTTCTAGACCGCTAAAGGTTCCTGAAAAGAAAATCTCTATTCCAAAAATTAGATCACTCGTTAATGGTGAAGAAAAAGCACCTAATCAGATTCCACCTCAAGAAGATGACCAAAATATTATTGCACTCAGGTTATTGAGGCCTGCAGAAGATACATTGATTATAAAAGTTTGTGTAATTGATCAACCTAATTTAGGAAATCTTACAGCATTTGTGGATACAGGTGCAGGTGTTAGCCTGTTGGCTGCAAGACGGTACCATCAATTAGATAAAAGAAAGTACATTCTAACAGAAACTATATATAAAGGGATAGAAGGTATAGGGAGAGTGCGTTTTCCTGTATTGGGAGAAGTGCAGATTGCTCTGACTTTATCACCAGATTATACCATGAAACCTGCAAAATTCGTTGTGATTCATGATGAAGTTACTGACTATGACATAGTGCTGGGATATGACATCTTGGAGAGTGAGCACTTGTTACCTGATCCTCGTGAAAAAGAGCTAGTAAGCAGAAATGGAAATTATGTTAAGTCAGTTGCAAGAGACATTAGAATTCTATCACCTGAAATATTCTCTTGCTTTTTGACAAAAGATATAAAGATACCTCCCAAATCATGTTCTGTTGTGGAGATTGAAGTGGATAACTTGGAAACTGACCAAGGAACTATCATGTTTGTAAATCCAAAAGAAACCCTAGTCGTCCGAATGGACCCTGCAATTCTTCATGTCCAAAATAACCGTGCTGTGTTAATGATGGTGAATGAAAGTGACACAGTTAGAAAGATGAAAAAGGGCCAAATTATAGGTGAGGCAGAAGAATTGGAAAAAGATAATCCATCCATTCATATGGTGGAATTGTCAGAAGTGGCCACCACTGATACAATTGGTTGGACACCTGGTGGACTGATTGATGAATTTCGTCTTAAAGAAGCCAATATTTCTCAAAGTGAGCAACAACAAGTTTTAGAACTCTTACAGAAATATCCTACAGTCCTCAGTACGGGCGATTCTGACGTGGGGTGTACTTCTGTCATTAAACACAAAATAGAAACCACTACCGAAGCCCCAGTACAGGTACCTGTTAGACGACTCCAAGGACCTGTGTTGGCAGAGATTGAAGAAAATTGTCAAAAATTGGAAGCTGAAGGCATAATACGAAAAAGTCATTCACCATATTCTGCCCCTGTGGTACCAATTAGAAAAGGAGATGGAACTATTCGCTTATGTATCGATTATAGGGAATTAAATAAAATAACTAAGGGCGATAGCTTTCCTATTCCCAATTTAATCGATATGTTGTTTAGTTTGCAGGGAATGACCTATTTTTCAACAATCGATTTAGTTAAAGGCTACTATCAGGTAGAAATGGATGAGAACAGCATAGAGAAAACGGCTTTTACCACTCCCTTGTCCCATTGGGAATTTTTAAGAATGCCCTTTGGAGTGAAGAACGGACCCGCAACTTTCCAGCGAGGAATGCGGTTGGCTTTATCTCACATCCCATGGACCGAGGTGATGGTCTACCTTGATGATGTTCTCATCATGAGCAAAACTTTTGCACAACACTTGATCTCCTTGGAAAAGGTTTTAAAGGCATTCCAAAGTACTGGTTTCAAAGTTAAGCCAAGCAAAACGTATTTACTGCAAAAGGAAGTTCAGTACCTAGGGCATAGAGTGTCGGAAAAGGGAATGATGCCTCTTGCGAAAAATTTACAAGGGATTCAAGATTTTCCAGCCCCTACAACAATTAGAAAACTCCGTCAGTTTCTGGGTATGATGAATTTTTATCGCCGGCACATACCCAGATGTTCTGAAATAGCTAAACCATTATTTGACCTCTTGGGAAAGAAGACCATTACCTGGACAAGCGCATGTCAAAAGGCTTTTGAAGAACTAAAGCAGCATTTGATCGAGCCTCAAATTTTGACCTATCCCGATCGATCAGAAAATGCTAAGCCCCTCTTATTATATGTAGATGCTTCCGATATAGGAGTAGGAGCCTGTTTAGCCCAACAACAAGATGGTGACGAAAAACCCATCGCTTTTATCTCTACAACTTTTTCTCGGGCCGAACGGAATTATAGCACAACAGAGAAAGAAGTTGCTGCGATAAGATGGGCAGTAAAGTCTTTAAAACCATTTCTGTATGGAATTAAAGTACATATTCATACAGATCATAAACCCCTCTTGTATCTGAATAACATGCCCTTAGTAAATCAAAGGGTTGCCCGAACGTTAGAAGAATTGAACGACATCGAATATGAACTTCATTATATCCCTGGTAAGCAAAATATTATAGCTGATGCCCTTTCTCGATCTCAAGAGGGCCAGTTAACAGAATCTTTAGAAAGAATTCAAAAAGTAGAGATACCACCCGGATTTACAGAAGTTAAAATGCCAGGAGGTGGCGATTCTCTTTTCCAATGTTTAGCAGTATGGATGAATGGTTCACAAGATAATCACCAACAAATTCGGGAACTTGTAATACAAGAGTTAATAGAACATAGAGGAAAATATGGATTGCCTTGTGGGAAAAATAATAGAAGCATTTTAAAACAATTACAACTTCAAAAGTACTCAGGCCAATTACCAATGACACAAGCTATTGAAGCATTTGCTTCTTTGTATAAGACAAAAATTTTAGTGTATTATGGAAAAGGTGAACCACTCCGCTATGGCTCCTCTGAGGCTGAAAAAGAATGTTTCTTGTTGTGCCTGGGAGGTTTTCACTATAACCTATTAGTGAGAACGGGACCAAATCCAGAAAAGATGGTAGATGTTAAAGAAGTTCGAGAAATAAATGAAGTAAACAATTTTGTGGAATATGATTTGTTGAATGAAAGTCTGGAGGAAATTAAAGAATTAGAGCTGACACCCCAGGTTGATACTGGTGGGGAGGTTGGTGTCATGATAAAGTTTTTCCATCTTAGTGTATGTGAAATTGACAATAATCATCTAGAGGAGTTTGACTTCAACAGTGATGAAGTACGACTGTATCAAAAGCAAGATCCCTTGATTCGATCCTTGTATCGTGCCGTTAAATTTAATCGACAATTTCTAAGAGAGCTGAAACCGTTAAATAGATTCAAGAGAGAGATATTTATTCTGGAAGGAGTTTTGTATAAATATAACAAAAAGTACCAACCTACATATATTTTGCCTTTTGAAATAATTACTGATGTGGCTATTTTAGCTCATGCAAATTTTGCACACATTGGAAGAAATAAATTAATTGAACTCATAACCCGTTATGCTTGGCATCCAAAAATTTATAAGATTTGTTATGATATTGCTGTATCCTGTTACAAATGCCAGAGTTCAAAAGGGTCAAATATAATACACGTACCTCCCACTTTGAAAATTGATACCAGTTGCCCATTCGAGTTGGTAGCTGTAGATTTACTCCAATTTCCTTTATCTTCTTTAGGTAATAAATATGCATTTATAATGGTTGATCATTTCTCAAAATGGACCATAGCAGTGCCAATTAAAAATAAACAATCAAAGACCATAGCTAATGCATTTCAACGACATATGCTTCCTGTTCTCCCGAAAATACCTCAACGGTTATTATCAGACAATGGAAGAGAATTCATTGGTCCTGAGTTTGAGACTGTGATGCAGGAAAATAACATAAAGCATATTCTTACGACTCCCTATTCTCCCTCATCTAATGGTGCGGTGGAGAGAATAAATCGAACCATTAGCCAGTACCTCAGGATGTCCCTAGAGGATCCCCGAAAATGGGATATAGAACTATCTAATGTGGTTTTAATATATAACCATACGCAACATGCTCAAACTCAATTAACCCCATGTGAAAATATACTGAAAAGGGCACATGAGACCCATGTGGGATTGCAAGTGGTCCCGAAATCGGGGAAACATGGGAGAGAGGACATGACAATTAATAATCGTATGACTTCATCAGATGGTTGGGTTAAAAATTCATCACCCTGGGGACTTGGTGAATAATAAATTTAAGCCTCGATATGCCGGCCCATTTGAAATTATAAAAATCAATCCCAATCAAGTAACTTATATCCTTTCATCCCCATTGGAAGATCGTCAATATAGGGTACACCATCGTCAATTACGAAAATGGCAATTGCCACCTGAATATCTTAAAAATAATAAATTATTCCAACAAAAAGGATTGGATAAACCCCAAACCTGGGATGTACCTGAGGCAACACTGGTTGCAGAGAAGGAATTACCCATGATAATACTGACTGAGAATGAAGAACCTCAAAGACAGTATGAAACAGAGAAATCCGATGAGGAAGAGGAAGATGATGACGACTTCTTTGAGGGTTTCCATCTTACAGAGGAAGATAAACTCAAAACTTTACAACAAATTGAATTATTGAAAAATATTCAAGAAAATGTTATAAATGTCTTATATCCGGATTGTCCGGTACTTTTGGAAACTTTCCAGACAAACCAAACAAGTTCAGTAACAGAGAAAGCAGAGAGTAGTCTTCGAGTGAGTGAGGAGGAAAATGCTTTTCATTCTTCAGCTGAAGAAAGTGTCCTTGCTCAACCTCAAGGAACTCTCTCTGAATTTTTGCATGAACATTTGATTCGAAGTCGAACTGCTTTGAGATTACGTGCTCAGCCATTCCTAGAAAGTCAATCATCACCTGGAGAGAATTCTGAAAGCTTGGACAGCTCTGTGGAGGCTATTAGGAGAAGACTTACATTGTCTTCCACAACTACAGTGGGATCTCTAGACTCTCCAGAGAATGCGCAATCTAGTAGAGAAGTAGAAATAGAAAGAATTTCAGAATCTGATTTTTCTGGTTTTTCAGTGGATGATGCAAATGATGTGGAACCTATTCCTGATAAGCCAATGACTCGATCACGTGGGAAATGTTTAGAGCTTCCCAATGTACAACAATATATACTGGAAAGAAAACAAAAGAAAAATTGAAACTGAACATATATGAATATCAACATTTAAACATTTAAGAAGATAATTAAAATTGAGTACTTATCCCATAAGTTTTTGAAGAAATATAAATTTTGGAGAAAGATGTTTTTGTGATAGTTGTTAATTTGAGGAAGTTCCTCTGAATGGTTTAAAAATTTGGATTCAGAAGAGAAATGCTATTTGAAAAAAAAACAACTGTAACTGCTATTCCGTTGTTTGGCAACAACGGGTGGGGAGGAATGAGAAGGTTTCACCTTTTCCCTTTTTCTAATTTGCAGTTGTAGAATAGAAAGTTAATTACGTCGAATTTACAACTTAATAATTCAAGTGACTGCCACAAAGGGCAAAAGAACATTTCCATTAAGTGACTGCCCCAAAGGGGCAAAGGAACATTTCAATTATAATTATTCTTGAATTTGGAAGAGGTGTGACTTCCCATCTCTCCCAGACCCTTATCAAAGGTTAGTTTATTTGAGATCTTTGCATTGCAACTTTTGTAACACTTCAGCATTTTTCTATAAATTTCTATAAATTCACTCGCTTTTGCATTTTTGTGCACTAACCATGCTTCTTTTTTTTACTGCCTGCATGTGGATATGTATATGTATATATACATATGGATGCAAATGTCACAGTCTGGAAATGATAATTTATCATTTTTTAGGGAACGAGTGTAGGAGCCCTTACATTCAACTGGTAAATGAACTGATGCAGGAGCCCTTGCATCTACATTGAATACCTTCAAACAGCCATTCAAATATCATTCTTCATCGCCTGACAACTCTTGTTGTGTTACCAGTCCAAGGTGGGAAGTCTTCTACCTTAGTGCTCTATAGTTAACCAAACAATAAAAGTTAATAAAAAATGATAATAACAAAAAGGTGATTATTTAAATTATTAAAAGACATAAACCACCACTAAATATTTTAAACTTAATTTCTTGGATCAGGCTAAGGCCCAATCACCAAAAAGTGACAATTAAAGAACTTGTCTGTTCTATAGATTGAGAAATATAATATAATAATAATATATAATATAATCTTTGTAATCTTAAGTTAGATTTAGGTTAAATTAATTAATAGTGTGTTTGAATAAAATAAAGCTGGGAAAAAGGCGTGTGTGATTGAATGAATGTGAGAGTGATAAGTTCTAATGTGTAAAGTATAAATTGTAAATACCATCCTTTTAAGAAAAACTACATTAAATTTGTTTAAAAATCCAATTTCACTCTTATTATTTTATCTTTTTAAGTTTTTGAGTGTCATTTCTGGTGTAAGTTCTTAAATCATATGAGTCTGTCTGTACCCAGGTACGTATTTCCTTTAGTTGTGTGAGCATTACTTGTTTTTATATGCTTCTCTTTCTTTAACTTAACCCCATCTAATCATTTTAGGCTTTCGAGCAGCGACGCAGGTCAGGTAGAAGCTACCATTCTTCAAATTTAAAATTGGGGACGATTCCTTGGCCTACAAACAAGGTAGGCATCTTTATTTAATTTAAATTACTGATCTACGGTTTTTATTTCCACTGACATTTTAATTTATAATTTTTATTCTTTTACTCCTACTTTTGTGTTTTTTCCCACTACATATATATATAATATATTATATATAAATATATATATAGTATATACTATATAGTATATATTATATATATATATATTAATATATATATAGAATATATATATATATATATATATATATATATATATAATATATTATATATATATAAT
Organism: Trachelipus rathkii; assembly: GCA_015478945.1. NCBI lineage: Eukaryota > Metazoa > Arthropoda > Malacostraca > Isopoda > Trachelipodidae > Trachelipus > Trachelipus rathkii. Next base: position 18,175 of record JABUQX010098205.1, read on the forward strand.
AATATTAGGGAAAATACCGGAAACAGGTTCCGGCCGGAACCTCGATTTTTGGAAGTTCCGGTTCCGGCAGGAACTAGCTTGGTTCGCGGCCGAACTAACCGAACTTTCTAACTTTTTTCAAATGTCCTTTCTTAATAAAATTTAACAATTGATTTGGTCATTTACACAGGTTATGATTAAATGCATAAAAATAATATTGAAAATTGATCATCCCTCGTAGAACGCGGGGGGTTAGGTTCCTGAACCCCCGCGTTATAGGCGATATCGCGTATAAATTTAAACCCCCTGAAAATCATTAATTTTCAAAATATTTTTACCTTTGTATAAGGTGAATAAATTAGCAGCAGTTTTTATTTATCCTTAATAAGATGAAATAAATTGCAGAATACATGTTATTTAACAGAACAGTATATAAACCATTTTTTTATCTAACAGGTTAATTATAGAATAAATTTATACATTACTAGTAACAAGTAAGATCTACAATATCTTAAAATGAGCAAAAAAGTTTTTTAGTTTTTTTAAATGAAAAAATATAACAATGTACAAACCTTAAAAAAAATTTGGAGATAAAATTGTTTTTTTATATATTTAATTAATAGCTGAGGGCTGTAATATAAAAAATTTCAAAGTTTAGCAAATTGAGCACAAAAAATAGTTTCTTTCAAATTGTAAATGAATTTGAAGGTGTAAGAGATGAAGGCAGTCCAAAATCTGTAGGTTGTATTGGCTGCTTTTTGAAGAAATACCATAGTTAATCGGTAAATTGACGCTTTTGCCTTTTTAGCTCACCAAATTTTTTTTTTTTCTTTTCATTATCTTTACTTAGCAAATTTGTGTAATTATTATCTTTTATTTTTTTGCATTTGCAAAATTTTAATATTTTATCTTTATTAAACATAAGTCTTTGATAGGTTGATGGGGTTTTATAATTTTGTAATTTTTATTTTTCTTTTTATTATCTTTTTTGCCAACCGCGGTATCATAAGATCGCGTTCTATAAGACCGCGTTCTACAAGGGACGACTGTATGTGAACAAATATCATGATAAAAATTGACTCTTCGACGACTCTATACTTTCGAAAACTAAATATGAAACCAATATTTTCACACTCGAACGGCTAACTTAAATAATACTGAATGGGGTTGGGGATATTTTTGAATTTTTTTGAGATTTTTTTATTTTTTTTTAGAACACAAATTGTTTTTTAATTATTTATTTTTATAAAATTAGTTAATAATCCTAAATTAATTGGGTCTAATTAATGTTATTATTGGTAAATATCATTATTTATGTGTCCAGATCGTGAGATATTATCATTATAAGTGCAATATAACTATAAGGTATTTGCATAGTATATATAATATATAATTATATATATATATATATATATATTACTATATATATATTAATATATATATTATATTAGTATATGTTTATGTATCCTCTTTATAATATCTGAGTATTTTAAATTTGTCATAAAATTTTGCAGTTAAATATTTGACTTCTGAGAAAAACACTTCCGAATTTGGCTCCTTATATAGAGGAAATATACTTATCATTAATTAGTAATAGCTAGGATAATTATTAATTTAGAACAAAAGTGGTCTAAAAAATACAAAAAAAAAAAAAATATGATTTTTAGAAGAGAAAAATATGCGAAAAACAAGTCATTTCTGACTAAAGTTTTTTATTCTATTTTTGTGCCAAAATCCCCGCTTCTAGAATCTAGACCTGGGGATAAATAAAAATTTGGACAGGGTCTTAGGATTATTGTAATTATGAGATTATTATTATTTATTAATATATTATTATTATTCTTATCTTATTCTTATTATTTTTTATTATTATTATTATTATTATTATTATTATTAATTAATTATTAAAAAGAAATAAGTCTTAAAGTAGAAACTACTACAAACAAAATATTTACTAAAACTGTTTAGAAGGCCAAAAAAATTTTAAAAATTTAAAAGCAAAAGTGGATAATTTCCTTTGTCTAAAAATTGAATTTTTGAATTTTGAAATGTTGTAGTGTAGGAAAATACAGTTGCTCGCCATGTGTTGGAGTTTAAACGGTCATCCTCTTTCCTCAAACACGTTACCTATCGCACCCGCTCTGAAAAAAGCTTTTTAAACCCGTGGGCGAGCGCGAGCGCTTGCGCTTGGTGACTGGCTTGCAAGCCGCGACTATGAGCCGGAGAGGCTACAAAGGTTCTATGCTTCTTTTCCAGACCGCGTCTGCGCACTTCTACGTCAGGTAAACGTCACAGTCAGGTGCCCTTGTTAAATCCTCGATTTCGGGAAATAATAAACGGGCGGGCTGCTCGGAAGAATACTTTGGTTTACAAACAAATGTTTTTACAAAACATGGTCGGAAATGGCTTGCAAAATTTTTTAATATTTCAATTAAGTTGTATATTAGCAAACTAATATATCGTATATTTCAATAAAAATAGATTTGCTGATTTTATCTGCTTTTAAGTAGGCAGGATTTCATTTAGGGGGGGGCAAGGTTGAGTGATATATATATATATATAAATTATTATAATATATATATATATACTATAATATAATATATATAATACTATATATATATATATAAATATATTATATAAATATATAATAATAATATTAAATAAATACGTTTAGTAATTAATTACTACTTCATTATTTATCGATTGATGTATCTTTTCAGTTTTTTGCCACTAAAACCCTTAAAAACGTCGTCAGGCAAACATATAAGGTTCATATTTTATTTTCGCCCAAGGGATTTAGGGGGGGGACAAGTGCCCCCCTGCCCCCCCCCCCGTATAAGCCCCTGAATAAGAGTATTGTTTACATTGCCAGCTGATCCGACGGGCTCGCCCTGGGCCCTTTTCCACAGGTACTCAATTTTCCTGTTCTCTGATTGTTAATGTAATATATTTTTTTTCAAATTTCGAAGCGTTCCGAGTCGATTTTGCACACGGGCTGCCCTCGGGCTTCTGGAAACGCAGCTATAGTATATTCCTTTTTTACTTATAATTTATTGATCCGCTTATCCCAATTTTTGGTTTGCAGAACTAAGAGCTCACAGTATCGGATATGAAGATTGACAGATACTTCTAGAGAAGACCCTCCACTTTTGTTAATGCAGACAAGATTTTAAGTAAGAAAAATAGCTTGCGTTTCCAGAAAAGCCCGAGTACAGCCCGTGTGCAAAATTGACTCGGAAACGCTTCGAATTGAAAAATATTACATTAACGAATCAGAGAACAGGAAATTTTAGCACCTGGAAACGGCCGAGCGCGCCCGTCGGATCAGCTGGCAATTGTAAGCAATACATCTTTATACTTATATGTATCTATTTTTATGAATGATCCGATATATTAGTATCCTTAATATAAAAGTAACTAAAATATAAAAAATTTTGGCAAGGCCACATTTCCGACACACGTTTTGGTAAAAAGATTTTGTTTGTGACAAAAGTATTTCTCTGCTCAAGACCGCCCGTTTATTAATTCTCGAAATCGGGGATTTAACAACGGGGGCCTGACTGTGAACGTTTATCGTGAGGAAGTGCGCAAACAGGCTCTGGAAACTATGGCATGTGTGCCCGCCTGGGCTGCAGTCGGGCCTCTGGAAAAAGGCAGCTTTATGTGAACTTTTCCAAGGTTCCGAAAAGTTCCGGTTCCGGCCGGAACTTTTTCAAGGTTCCGAAAAGTTTCCGGTTCCGGCCGGAACCAAAAATTCTGGTTCCGGTTCACATCCCCTAAATATATATATATATACGTAAGACCGGGGCAAAATTCGGTCCAAATGTGGGCCAATTCAGTCCAACGTGGGGCAATTGGTTCCAGTGGCTCAAAATATGCCTATACGATGTAAAATTAATCTTTTAAAGAAGTAAAATAATGTAATTTTTATGAAAACGCTTTAATTCAGTCCATTTTAATTTTGTGATTTTTTTTTCTTTTTCCTGAAGCACTATAGTAAAATCGGGTAAATTTTAGGCTTATTGCTAAGAATCATACAGGTCAAAATAATTGTACTACATTATTGTACCAAGATATAGTACTTAAAAATGTTCTAACCTTAAATTTATATAGATTGGAGTCATTCAGGCAAGAGATAAATATGTTTATATAAAAATTGTAACATGGGCAATTCGGTCCAGGTTTAAATAAATTTGCGTGGGGCAATTCGTTCCATTGAAATCTTCATTAAATTAAATTTTTAATACTCTTTTACAAAAAAAGATGTCCCCGAATATAATGTTTAAAATAATTTTTTATACACTTTTTGCAGCAAGATAGGTAGGTAAGTTTTTCAACTTAGGCCTAATTAACCTATACAAATTCTTTTCAGCAGTTTAATGGTTCACACTTACGCCATCGAAGTAACGACGGCAAGGGATACAAGGGTCTCTGATGATGATGTTGCCAGACCTTTAAGCAGTTTTCGTTC
>JABUQX010098206.1:0-14921 GCA_015478945.1 Trachelipus rathkii
TATATATATAAACTTATATATATATATATATTACTATATATACTATATATATCATTATATATTATATATACTATAACTATAATATATATATATATATATATAATTATTATAATATATCTATATAATATATACTATATATATATATATTATCCTATATATATACATATATCATATATTATTTTATATATTATATAGCTATATAGATACTCTATATACATTAGTAAATATAATTAAATAATCATAATATATATACTAATATATAATCTATATTAAGAAATAATATAATATTATTATTACGGATATATATATTAATATATATATATTACTGGTAGTATATATATTATATATTATATATATAGCTAATGTATATATTATAATATATACCTTATAATATATATGAATATATATTATATAGATATAGATATATATAATATATGATTATATAGATCTATATATAATATATATATATATATATATATATATAATAGACTATATAGTACGTAAATAATATATATATATATATGTATATAATATATATATATATATATATATATATATATATATATATACATACTATTAGTAATATACTATATATATATATTATATATAGTACTATATAATATACCATATAATATATATATAATATTATATTATATATATATAGATATATATATATATATATATATATATATATAATATATAATATTATTATACTATTATATGCACTTATTAATATATAATATATTATAATAATAGTATATACTAATAAATTATATAATTATATATATAATTATATATTAGTATATATCCTTATATAGTATTATATATATATATATATATATATATATATATATACACATATTTATAGTTATTTTATATATTCATCATATATAATATATATATAATATATATATAACTATAATAAATATATATATAAATATATATAATAATATATTATATAGTATATAATACAATAGTTAATATGATAATATATTATATATATTATCTATAATAATATTATTATATATAGATAAGTATATATATTATATCAATATATATATATATATCTTTATATCATATATCTATATATATTATAATAGATATAAATTATATATATAAATAATAATATATATAATATATTACACTTCATATATTTTAATATCAAATTATATATATAAAATATTATATAATATAATTATATATATACTTATATATATATATATATATAGATATATATAATATATATATTATTACTATATATATAGAATACTAATATATATAATTATCCCAATAATTATAATTATATATATATTCTTTCCCGTGACACAATTAAGGTTTATGGGTGCCCAATAATTAATAATCCTGGCCATCTACACCTCATCACCACTTTTTATAAGGTAATAACAAGGATATTGTTATAGCTCTTTTTATTTCGCATTTCTGTCAACCATGTTGAACATAACGTACTGTTTCCAGACTTATTTACATAAAAAATCTATAAATAAAATAAAAATATATCATAAAAAAAAAAATAACTATAATATATATATATTAATTACATAATATCATATATATTATATATATATCAAAATAATAAATAAAAAAAACAAAGCTAGAAAAACAATTCTAATTATTATATTTAAAAATATAATATAACTAAATATAAAAATAGAAAAATACATAAAAATATTTATAAAAATAATAATAATAAATAATAAAATAAATATATATATATATAATAATATATATCTATAATATACATGCCTATTAAAGCTTTCCCCAAAGTAAATAGGCTCTATAACTAATGTTCATATACAATAAAAAATAAAATATATCAAACAAAATACTATATACTATACGTAAATATAATTGTAATAATCAAGGATAATTATAACCATAGAAAAATTCAATATATTCATAAAGTTAAGAAAAGAAGCTTATACGCAACACCACGCCCAAACGAAATTCGAAAAGCATAAACAAAGTTTCTACACTGGAAAAACTTTCTGAAACCCACAAAATGAAACAATATGTTTTTCAAAAACTATCCAAGAGCAGAATCTCACACAAAGTCAGTACACCAAAATCAAGAAGATACAAGAAAAAAGAAATATGAGAAATAATCATCCCAAAAAAGATAAATTCTTAGTAGAACTTGCATCACATAGAAAAATACAATCCAAAAGAAAAGGATAAATATCTTAGCCATAAGGAAAAAAAACGATCGTCGGAAATACTTAATAACTGATCTCTAGAAACAAAACTAGAATGCAATATATATATTTCAGCCCTACATCATGGAAGCACAGGCCGGAACAACATTATTTTCAAAGAAAGTTTCTATGATATGATTGTAAGTGGTTAGCTTACGTCTGATTAAAAATCGCGTTCGGTTTATCTCAAGGATGTATTGTTTTTGGAAACAAAAGAAGAAGGAAAGAGAGACAACGTAACCGCGAAACGAGCAACCAAATCCCGAAACAATTGTCTTCTGGGACAATACATTGGTTTTTGTCGTTATCGTCGGCAAGACCAGTGAACAAGAATAATTTCCTATCCCTATATACTTTATAAAGTTTTATGCAACAAAGTTATACAGTGCAAAGTTGTTAAAATCTAATTGATAGATCAAAAATTGAAAAATCTGACATATTAGAATAAATTTGTTGAGACTGGTCAAACGGACCGAAATATCACAAAGATATTCAGGCGTAGGAAAAGAAGATTTACATCGTAGATAAGCAGTTCATTGAAAAAATCATATACAATTGAGACAAGAGTGTGAGCCAATTAATCATCAAGACAACTAAGGTATATTAATAAAGTTTGAATTAGGACACAGAAACTTGTCAAAGGGATAGCAGACCCATAAACATAGCGACGATAAAAGGCTTAGAAGAACTGCCGAAAAATTTGCAACACCGTCTCCCCAGATAAAGCCCAAGACAGCCACTAGGTTCCAGATTACCAGAGAAAACAAGAAGCTACGAAATAAAATCGTCCACTACCTTTAACGATAATATTTTCCAATTGTATGAAACAAATTTAATCTGTTAATAGAAGCGAAAATCATATCGTTACCTGGACGTCTACAAACGTATTCAAAAAAAAGGATATTTTAGAGTCGAATCGAACTCTCTGGTCCTTTGTGAAGTAGAATTACGATTGCACTCATGTTTCGGTCAGTGCCAAGAGCACAAAGAGACAAACTCTCTCTTCTATTCCGCCAGAACATACTCCTTAACACTATTCACTCAAGTCCTTATCTAACTGTAATACTGGCCATCTACACATTCTACAGAAAAATCCAATTTTGTTGAGATATCTGCACATCTTTTAAGTTTATTCACAATTGAAATAGCCAGTTTCTCCTAAATCCTGTCGCCTTCCTCTGTTTTCTGCTGTCCATCCTTTTTCTTAAAATCTCTGAAGTCTTATTCCGAGAGACCATTTCTTTCACAACATAGTATAAAAAGACTACATGATCCGCCTCTTTTTCGTACCACAAGTTAAATAATTCGCTTTTCGCGATTTATAATTAGGCCGTGCCAGTAGTGTTATGAGTGATGGGTTGTCGGGTGGTGACCAGGGTGGTTACGTTATTCTTTTCTTTTTCGATTTCCGAGAACTTTTATATATATTACTCTAGACTTTTTATTGCGGCACCTCACTTTCATCTCACAAAATCTTGTCGATTTCCTTTGAATTTCAGTCATTACATCATCTTATTCAACTTTCAATGTGCACAAAACTTCATATAAATAAAAGTGATATTTTTTTCACTGTCTTAGCGACATGAAGACCAACAAACGTGTCCCAGAAGCGGAACGAAATATTCGCTCTGTGTGTCTCTACGTTATATGAACCCTTACCGTCAAAAGAAGAGTTTTATGCGTTTCATCTCTAGTAAATGATTGACATGCTAATAGATGTTGCAAAATTAACTGAAGGAAAAGTTATCGAACTTGGTTGGAATATGAATAATCTTAAGAGGACTGGATATTTTGACGGGAGCACAGCAGCAATGAATGTGAGTTCAGGATGTTCATGAGAGTAATAAAGCGTAAAAATGTTCCTAAAGCTGATTTATATACCACGGCGTTTCTCATTGCTTAATTTATGCCTCACAGACGCTTCTAAAGCTCAGTATATTCGAAGTGCAATTGGAAAATATATTTTGTTTGCTAATTTTTATTTTAAAAGGCAAGAGTTGTTTGAAGAAAAAATAGGAAAACTTATTCCTAAGGTAGCAAGAAGAGAAATTATTAAAAAAGTTCTCAAAACTCGCTCTTTCCTAACCAGTGTCCAACTTTATATAATCGTTTTATTCTTTAAGAGATTGATAACCATCTATCTACATAATAGCACTATTTAGAAACAAATAAAATGTTATGAAATTCGAGATCAGTCAAAAAAAAGCTACCCTTAATTCTAAACAATGTTTATAGTTCATCTTTTTTGGTTTCTATATTTGTTTTAAACAGATTATAAGTATACATACATATTTTTCAAAATGATGCAGACACACGTTACTTGAGTTGTTGTCAGTGCATATAAGAAGCTGAATCTAGTTAAAAACTAAACTTAAATCATCAGAGGAAATGAAACATTAAATTTCAGCAGATTTTTAAACATGTGGCCAGATTCTATTCTGAATCTAGCGGCCGTATTGAAAGCTGTTCCAAAATAACAAATTTCCAAAAAATACAACCCTCATTCATCCTATTAATAAACGACCCACAGACCTATATATCCACATCCATTTATACACCATTCCCTGGATGACCCCTTAATATCTTGCATTAGAGAGAAGAGTATTTTAATATCATAAAGTAAAATATATCTTCCTTGCCACCATTTGCCATACCGTAACAGGTGTAAGCTGCCTCATACTGAGGAAAGAATATTAAAAATTGCTGTAACATTTTACAAGGAATATCTCGAAAGCCCAATTAAGATTTGGTTTAAAAAAAAAGCAGAATGGGATTTATGGAATAATTGATAATCATCAGAGCAGATATCGCCTCAAAAAACATTTCCTTTTCGCAGTCACAAGTCCAAAGATTACATCTCTTCCAAATACGTGGCAATTTTACCCCGTGTCTACTACTTCAGTATAAACAAGCTTTTCATAAGACTTAAGAAAACCTACGGAGAAAATACTATGAGATGAAAGACTTCCTGACTTGCGCCTCCCTCTACACACATCAAAATATTTGACATAAAAACCTGAAATATTATCTCAGACTTTTGCTCACCATCATGCTAGGCGATTAAAGTTAACAATGAAGGTAAGATGATTTTAGTAATTCATACTGATGTTCACTTTAAATTTTGCTTCCTTAAAAATTTTACTATTTGGTCCTATTATCACACCTTCCTACTCATATCTCTTCTCTTTATATATCTCTTCATCTATCTCTCTCTCTCTTACACTTCTTTTCTCGAAATTTATTATACTATATATTTATATATATAATACTATATATATATATTAATATAAAATTAATATATATATATATATATATATATTATATCATACTATATTATTATATAATAATTAATAATATAATATATACGTATCATATAATATATATAGCTAGGATGCCGGATCCTTCGGTGCCTGTGCCAGTGCCTCCAAAAATTATGCTGCTCCCGGTCCGAATATATATATATATGTAATATATATATATATATATATATTATATATATATATATAAATATATATAATAAAATTATATTATATATAATTATATATATTATGCATAATATATTGATATATAATATTATATATAAATATAATATATATATATTATATAATAATATATAGTTATATATATATATATATATATATATATATGATATATATATATATATATAATAAATTATAATATTAAGATATATTTATATATATATATATAATTATAATATATATTAGTATATTATATATATTATATATATATTATTATTATATATTAGATTTATATTTATTATTATTATTATATATGTATTATTATTATTGTATTATATATTATTATTATTATTATTATTATTATTATTATTAATATTAATTATTATTATTATTTTATATTATTAAAATTTTATTATATATAATATATATATTATTATTATTATTATTTAATATTATATTATTATTATTAATTAATTATATTTATTGTATATTATTATTAACATTATAATAATTAAAGTCCTTTTTCTAATAATGAATAATGATAAAATAATATATTATAAATACAAATTGTGATATATTACTAATAACTTAATATATATATAATATATATATAATTATATAATTATGAAATATATAGATATTATATATTATTATATATAATATTATATAATTATACAATAAATATATATATATTATTATAATATTTATATATACTATAATAATAATAATATAATAATTATTATATTGATAATATATAGTAATATATAATATATATATATAATATATAAATAATATTATATAAACATAATATATATAGATATAATACTATATATATAAATATATAATATATTAAATATATATTATATAAGATATATTATATATAATAATATAATAATATATATATTATATATATTATTAATATTATATATATAATATATATATACTATATATAATATATTTATATATATATATAATTTCATCTCTTTTTTTATTTATCAGCCTATACCTTACCCAATAATTCCTCTTATATATAATGATATTATATAATCATGTAAATAAAATATGTTATATAAAATAATTTAAATCTCTGGTAAAAAATCAATTTTTTAGTGGTTTTTTTTTTATAGTTTCTCAATGTATACACATACTGGTTATTTTCTACCAAATTCTTTGCAATCATCATTACTTGAACATACTTCAAAAAAAAGTGATAACGACGATAAACGTTTTGCATTTGCGCATATTGCCAATGATGAAGTCATCTGTGGAACAAAATTAAGTAATAAGACATCTAATTTAGAACACCATTTGGAAAGATACCATCACGGATACCAAAAATCAAGTAGAAGAAAAAAGAAAATTAAGGTTACACCAGTTACCCAAGCAACATTTATAAAGTTCTATTTTCAAGAATTTTTTATTTGTAAAACAAGTCAAAATAGGCCGACGGATTATCTATTATAACAGCGTAGAAAAATATAAAACCTACACATATCCATCCATAATGGTTGTAGATGATGGTAATATAAGTACCCCTTAATTTTCTTATTTCATCTCGAGGTTTAACTGGATTAAAAATGGAAAATATAAGCCAATAAGTTAAGGCATTTCTATTGTAAAAGTAGTCATGTATGCAGTAAACTTAGGTTGATAAGTGAAGCCTAAAAGGCAGAATAAAGGTGCCATAAACAATAATGCTCCATATAGAAATTTTTTTTCCTATATATTGGTGGATCAAATGTTTTAATACTCCAATCAGATAATAAATAAATATTATATTGCTACTAAATTCTCATCTCTGCTGAAATTCAATAAATGATTCCTAGTAATAACAACTACGAAACTTTATGCCGTTTTGAGTTTACAACGAGCAATACAAAAAGGGCATACTCCAAAAAATACCCATCTCATCAATTTATGAAAGATCTAGTTTGCAGAAAGAGCCTAAAAGTTTGAGCTTAATTAAAGAGCAATTTTACCAATTGTAACTGATTAATGCATCAAAAACGATAATAAGTTGCAATAGAGTAAACCAATGTAGACTCGTCTTGAAACACTGGATCCGGTAATACGACCTTAGATAGTGAATCCGAAAAATTGTATCGATTCGATCGACGCAGAAAATTATGAAGGTAGTTTAGAAACAGAAGTGAATCAAGATGTGGATTCTTCTTTAACTACTGTAAAGATAAAACACATGCGATGCGCTGTACACACGTTACAGCTGGCTAACAGATATGGTTTGAAAGGATAACATGCTCATAATCTTATAGCTAATGTGTGTGAAATGGTTGTGGCTGCAAGTACACCAAAAGTTGGAACTATATAAAGACGTAAAGGAGGGAAAGTTGCTATCCTAAAAAAAGTTACTAGGTGGGGCAGTACTTACCTAATGATTAAGCGCCTTCTAGAACTAAAGAGTACATTAATTGATATGACTCATCCAGACATAATAATGACTGATTTTCAGTGGTGTGAATTAGAAAGACTAGAAGCAATTCTTCGTCATTCATTCTTAGTCACAAAAAGATTGTAAGCAGCCGAGCTAACTCCAGGCTCATTTTATAAAGAGTGGCAGAAACTTATTGTGACGTTTTCTCAAATCGGTGGAAATATTGCAGATGCAATTAAAGAGTCAATGGAAAAAAGAGAAAAAGTTCTCCTTAATAATGACATACTACTAGCAGCAATCTATGTTGATCCTAAGTACCGGATTACGCTGAATGATATACTGTACAGCTCAGTAGAGGAAAGATAGCATTCAGTAATATAGCAATTCGAATGCAGCAATTTGATTACTATTCTTCAAAACAACCCGTAACTCAGAAAGAAAGTGGAACTGAAAAATGCCAAGGAGTTAATAAAGTAAATATAAACGAGCCCTAAACTTCATCAATCCACTTTAAATTTCGAGGATGGAAGCAGATTATGAGTCCTTGATTGCGCTAAGCAGACCCCGTTGGCTGAAGCGAACAATAGACAACAGTACGAGAAATTTAACAAGAGTGAAGCTGCTTTTTGTAAACAAGTCACGTTCTTGCATCTGTAAGAGTCTTCAAACGTACAAATTGCATTACCAACTTTGCTTTTTATGTTTATATATTTGGTATGTGTCTGAGTGGCTGAAGTGCGCCAAACTGAAATATGAGAATATTTGCGCATTTTTAACACTATCAGACAGTTTTTATTTAGACGAGTTGGTTTCAAAAGTATTGCTTATTTTTTTTATAAAGAGTATTTCATTTAATAAAATTGTATTGTTAATAAAAAAGAAAAAAAGAGAACTTTACGAAATTGAAGAAAATCTGCCCAGCTCAAACCTAATGTAAAATAATGAGGTTTTGAAGTCACATTTCGGCTGAACTGCATGAGGGCTGCTTTCTGGTGGCTGGTAACACCCAATACAGAATTGAATAAACCTTAGGATATCTTAAGGCAAGGGCGTGCCGGAGCTGGAGCTGGAGGTTGGAGCGGAGCCGGAGCTCGGAGCAACTCTAATCGATAGATCCGGAAGCCTGTGCCTGGCCTTGCCTGTGGCCTGGAACTGTGCTGTGCGTGTGCTGTGCCTGTGCTGTGGCAAGGGCTGCTGGAGCCGAAGGGTCGGGCGCAAATTACCGTCATGCTCCCAGCCTATTATATATGTATTATATATATATATACTTGATATATAAATATATATATATATATATATATATTATAATATATATATATATTATATATATATATATATCTATTATATTATATATATTATTACATATATATATATATATAATATATATATATACTATATATACTAATAATATATATATTATATATATAATATATATATAATGATATATTATATATTAATATATTATATATATATCTTATATATATATAATATATATATATATATATATATATATATATAATATAATATATATATATATATAATATAATATATATATCTCATTCTTTATGTTAGTATCATATAATATATATATATATAATATACAATATATATATATATATAATATTATATACTATGATATATATTATATATATATTGAAGTTTTTCAATATATAACGAAGAAAACTTCATAAGTTTTAATATATTACGCAAAGAAAAGTGAAATATATCACTATATATAATATATATAATATCTATATATATTATATATATATATATATATAATCATATATATATTTTATAATATAAACCAAATATATATATTTTTAAAGTCCAGTTTCTGTTCAGTAGAAACGTAGGAAATTATGTGGGATCGGACACGCGCTTTTTGGCATACCAGTTAGTTTGAATATATATATATATATAATATATATAATTATATAATATATATATATAATATATATATATATATTATAAATATATATAGTATATTATATTATAAACCAATGAAGTCGTTTTAATGAATTTAAACTAACGAAACACCTAGTATATATATAGATTACAGTTTGTGCGGGTGTCTCTCGGCCTCTAGGTGGAGATAAGAGAGAAGAACTTCGTCCCTTCTGTCCCAAATATATAAGAATTGTTTTTAGGGGCTGCCGAGCCGATGTGGGACAGAGGGGGAAGAAGTCTCCCCCGTCGTCCACTCTAAGGCGAGAGACCCCGACAAATGATATCTATGCGGTCTACTCTAGGGTGTTCGTTAGTTTTTAAATAATAAAAATAATACACAGACACCATATATATTTAAACGGAGCTTCGTTCGTATGTACGCATAGCTGAAATGCAATACGTAGGAGCTTGCGTAAGTGACGTATACTCTGACGTCACACTGCGTATGTTAACAGTAATGCTGAAGATTACTATATACTCTTAATATATTATATATATATGATAATATATAATATATATTATATCTATATATAATATATATATATATATATATATATTATATATACACACACATATATATATATATATACTATATATATATATAATTCCGTGTGTTTTGTACTAACGTTTTTGAAAATCTGCATTTTTTTGCGAATATATGAAATAAAACTAGCTTACATGGCAGAGGTGCTAAATAGTCTATGCAGGTGTCAATCTCCTTTACCATGGACTGTCCACCTGAAATACGAAACGTCCTTTGTGGGTCGCAAAATGTTATATAATATTATATATAATATTTATATATATATATATATTATCATATATTATAGTTATAATAATATATATCTACTATATATATATATACTAATATACTATATATTATATATATATAATTGATTAATAATTTGATAAGGTTCAATAATAAGTTCTTGCATAAAATTTTTAAATTGTCATGGGCTGGGCAGCATGGGAAAGCTTGATGTTCCAGATGCGGCCCATTGTCCGCGTGTTTGACACTCCTGGACTCTATGGGAAATAATTTTACTTTTTTCAGTTTGAACATATGTTTGTTAGTGTGAAATGTGTTTTTATCATCTGAAGTCATATTTCTATTTTATATTTTTAATAATTTAATAGGTGATGAAAGTCCTTTATTGGCTTTTTTGCAATCTAACTAAGCTTAGAAAAAAAAACCTTCTTAAACAATCTGATATTTCATGTCAGTTTTTAATAAAGAAGGTAAGAAATTTAAAACTTTTTTGTAAGTTTGCAAATTAGTTATTTTTTTTGGGAACCCAAACATATTTATCGGCTCCTGATATAGAAAGAGATGAAGGATTTGAAAAGTTTGTTGAAGCCGTCGAAAAATTTTAAACTTGTTGGAGTTAGTAATAAAATAAAAATTACTTATACTTAAGTGAAAAACGCATCTTAGCGTTATATATATAGAAATATATATACAAATATATGCATAGGATTTTGTTTGTGAGTTCCTAAATCGTCTAAGATATATATTCATATTTAGATATTGGCGTTTCTGCATTTATCTTACCGTAACCTGTCAACTATATAATTCTATTTTTTTAATCTCTCTGACACGTCACATCGTCTCTGCTTTTCGTATCTCTTGACGTTATGATAAAGCGTTACCCATATGTTACGCATATATAATATATATATATAATAATATAATATTATATTAATATATATATATATATATAGTATATAATATATTATTATATATAATATATATAATATATATTATTAATATATATACTATATATACGGTTCATCCCTTGTAGAACGCGGGGTTAGGTCCTACCTTCCCGTTTATTATGCGACATCGCGTTTATAACTTTAATTCTGCAGCACTCGCCTTCGCTTCAGCATTTGTTTGTTTGTGTGTTTGTAACATAGTTAACAAAGAGTTTATTTGAGTTAATAGTTTTGAATAACTTTGATAAATTTATAGTGTATTAATAACAGCATATAAACCTATTTTATTGACTAGTTAATTAGTAGGATATTTATTACATTGCACTGTACTGTACATATCCTAAAATGAACAAAAAAAGATTTTTAAATGAAAAAAAATATACAATGTGTAAATCTAATTTTTTTTATATATTTAATTGAATAGCCTAAGTACTGCAATATAAATTATATTAATCCCTATTAACATATGTATGTATTACAGAATTTTAATTTAATTTTGTAATTTTAATTTATAAAAAGTATACCACTATGTCTCTTAAGTGTTACAATTTAAAATATATTTATTTGTCTAAGTTTTTTTTAAAAAGTTTTAGAAAACGGGTAATGCGAAATACAAATGTATATGATTGAACAGAAAAAAAGGAGTGACAAATTTTTTATTAATAATAAGGATGGTAAAGCAGTAAAACATGAGGTGGGGTGGGGGTGGGGTGGGGCCCCCCTGGGGGCTGTTTGCTCTACTGCTTTAGGGTCCATAAAAAGTATGTTTTTCATGGAAATTTGACATCTTTTTCCTAGAAACAATGTTTTTTAAAAAATGTTTTTTAAAAAACAAAAATGTTTTTTTATCAAAAGACAATATTTTTCAAAAAAACATTTGTATTTAATGCATGAAAAATATAAATCTTATTCTTCGACATGAAAATTTTTTAATTTATATTTTTATTACTTTAACTTTAACTTTAACTCTAACTTTAACTTTAACTTTACTTCATTGGTAATGAAACAGCTTTTCTATAAATAAAATGCCTCAGTTTGAAATAAAAATGTAAGACAATGTGTATACGACCTCTAACTAAAAATACACATACACACATACACATGCATACACACACATCTTTATATATGGACTTGATATAGCATACATTAAACAAGTCGAGTGCAAGTTTTGACTCGAATATCTCAGTTGTGCAACATACGAATACCATTGTGTATGACTAGGAGAGTACCACTTAAGTTCTCTGTGCTAAGTTTCATATATTTGTGCAACATAGGGCTGTTGCTATCATATAATTTTATGCAACATAGGGCTGTTGTTACATATATTTATGCAAAATAGGGCTGTTGATAGAGCTTAAGTCTATCTATTATTAAACTTATATCCTTTTAAATTTCATTTAAAAAGGGTAAAACCCCATTTTGGGGTTCGCCCCCATCTCAATTAGTGTCCCTAGACACCTTTGAGTGTATTGAAACTAACTATGTTATTCATATTCTAACATCACTGAAAACATATATAACACACTAATATTATGGTGATTAAGCACAAATTTATAACTTGGCAGTTGGCACCGCACGGCCTGCACTCGGTGGTCGGTACGATACCTCCAATGACTCATTTGTTCTATCTACAGAAACTTTATTGTCCTCCTCATCTTTTCTCTGCTTTACTCTGTAATCTTTCTCTTTTTCCAGTGAGGACCACTCAAGGGGGTCCTCAAAGCTCATATTTAGGGTACGAAACCCAACATTCGAATCTATATCCTTTTGAAACATATATAGAACACATCCCCATTGACTCAATATGCAGCTGGAGCCAGAATTCCAGTCTGGCTCCGCAATCATTATATCTCCCCGGCTCCGGCTCATGTGCTCCGTCCTCTGAGACTTTTCTGATTCCTCCTCTTCTGATTCTTCCTCCTCCTCCTCTGATTCTTCCGCATCCTCTTCTGTCTCCTCCTCCTCACCTGCTTCCTCCTCCTCCTTATCTTCCGATTCTTATTCCTTTCTTCTCTTCTTTTCTTCTTCTTCTTCTTCTTCTTCTTCCTTCTCTCTTCTTCTTCTTTCTTCAACTTCATCGCTGCTTACTTCGAGCTTCTTCTTCTTTTTCTTCTTCTATTCTTCCTCTTCTTCTTCTTCTTCTTCTTCTTCTTTGCTTCTTTCTTCTTCCTTCTTCTTCTTCTTCTTCTTCCTCTTCATTCTTCTCTTTTAGTCAGTTTTTCCAGTTTTCTTCTTTTTCCCCCCCTCAAGGGGGTCCTCAAGCCTCATTCTTGGGGTTATGAACTCTTAAATTCGGAATCTATGCTCCTTTGAAACATATATAGAAACAAACTCATTGACTCAATATTGCAGCTGTGGAGAAATCTCCATTCTGTCCCATATCACACAGATCTACTCGGCCCGGTCATGTGCAGTACTCGTCATATGAGGACTTCTTCTTCTTCTTACCTCCTTCTTTCTTCTTCTTCTCCCTCCTCCTCCTCCTCCTTCCTTTCTTCTTCTTCCTTCTTCTTCTTTTTCAGTTTTTCTTCTTTTTTCCCCCTCAAAGGGGTCCTCAAACTTCATCTTGGGGTTTGAAACCCCAAAATTTCGGATCTTTCTTTGAAACATATATAAACAACATTAAATGACTCAATTGACTCAATATGCAGCTGGAGCAAGAATTCCAGTCTGGCTCCCGCAGATCACTAAAATCACGCTCGGCTCCGGCCCGGATCTCCGGCCCGGCTCGGCTCCGGGGTTGTCGGCTTACCGGGGGAGACAGGGGGACTTCCTCCTCCCCTCTGTCTCCGTCCATGCTGAATCAGCTCCCTAAAAAAGAAAAAAAAAAAGAAAATTAACATTTCTCAGAGCATAATAAAAAAACAATTTGGTAACTTTTGCTCTCATTCTATTTGCAGAAATGGAAAGTTGATGAGAGCTACGCCTGCAGACCTGTAAGATTATAATCACATAATATTTAAGAGTGTTATTAAAATAAAAATACACTTAGAACATACAAATATATTAAATATCTTACCATGCAATCTTGAGTTTACAAGAATGTTATTTAGTTTTTTTCCTGTAGCTTTTTTATAGTTTTTGTTCAACACACATGCATTGATTGTCCGGGGAGGCTTGGCTATAATATATATATATATATAACGCGATAGGGCATTTAGAAGGGTGAAG
>JABUQX010098207.1:0-15000 GCA_015478945.1 Trachelipus rathkii
TCTTCAAGAGGTGGACTCAGTATATTTAGTTTTATAGTTATATAATAGTTAATCAGCTATAATAAGATAGACCTTAGACTATTAGTATATCATAACTAACCTAATCTTACACCATCAATCATACTTCCCGTATACAATACAAATAATATTATAATTATTTTACAGATACTCTCTCTAATTAAATTACCGAAATATAACTAGTTATCGTTATATATTCCTCTATTGAGTTAATAATAGAGTGGAATTAACCTAGGAACACAGCGTCCCTGGTTATGGAATCATAATAGCTAAGGTCTTAAATACTACATCATATTACTAAATGAGTAAATATTACCCTAATAAGTAATATACGTTACCAGAATCAGAAATACTCCCTAGTATTATATCAAATATTAAGAATACACTTGACTATATTAAGCGGTATATATTGAATTAATTATAAAATATTATTTATTGATGAGATAAGCATTATATATATAAACAGAGATAACTGTACTATATTATACTAATAGACCTATTTTATAATATATACTAAGAGAACTATCTAGTAGATAATCACAAATGAATAATGATACCATATGGAAGTATCTAATGTAAAATAGCAGCTTAATATGAGCAGAGCCAATCTGAAACTAATATATATAGAGCCGTCAGTATCTACACATTATAATATATAATAAGTTAGCTTACTAAAAGTGATAACTACAATAAATATCTAGTAAGTGAAAGGGAACCCGCGGAATAGCCCAGTCGAGCACTGTAAAAGAAACAACAACCGCCCAGCCAACGAAAACCCACACCAGCAGTTATACGAAAACCAATATATCAGAGAACCCAGACAGAACGAGCACAAACTTGACCTTTTTTTATGTATGCCCGAATTTATCTTTATACTCCTGAACCCTTACCTTTTTTGAGCTCGAATTTTTTACCTGCCCTTGACCTTTTTTGGGCATTCGATCCTTTTTGTGCGCAGTCTACCACCTATAATTTTGTTATTGACCAAATACCTTAGGATCTTTGCATGGGTCATCTTTTGGCCCACGGACGAGTAGAGGAACAAGCCGTCATAGACATTTATATTTTGTGGCAATACGATAGACAGACCCCTAATCAAATAGATTTGGGAACCAACACCTATTTTTTGGCAGACGCTAAAAGTTCCTGTCTGGTATATTAGGGCGAAGTCCTTCCTAATCCTCTTTCTCCCTGTGACAACTCCTAAATTTGTGTTTTTACGCAGTGGGCGACCCACTAATTATTTTATGCTAATTCCCTTTTCCGAAGAAGGGTTGCGCCCCAAAGGTTGCGTCGCAACCGAGTATTTAGTACGATTGTTGCCCCCTGGAAGGCGCTCAAGTTGTTAATCGATTCCCCCCTAGACTCTTTTTCGACAGATGGGTCAATTTTTGTCCCCCACGGTTAATTTTTATTCTCATCCTTTAAGCGGAGCTTACGCCCGGGATATTGTATGTCTTGTAGAGTACCCCTGGCTTGTTTGATCCATCCGCTGGATTGAGTTCTTCGGTAACATGCGTATCGAACGACGACGTGGGCGTAGCGCTTACAGACGAGCACACAAACACGCACACATCACACTCCACCACACACTCGGGAACACTAATCACCACATACATACCCTATCACCCTAACCCTCACAGCCTATGACCTGGAAAAGGAACAGCTTAAGACCTATACCGTACCTCAGGTACCTAGGACTCTCTCTTTAAATCACTTATATCACCACTTACACTACCGCACACCACATGTAAGAGCCGCCTAGGGACACGAATCTCTCTAGGAGGCCGTGACCATACCTAACCCTAACCTGATCTGACCCCCACGATATCCAATCCGACCCCTATATGAGCTAAGTCCTTTTACAACCTAACCCCACCCTATCAGACATACTTCTTCTTTTTCTACTGACAAAAACAACCATTTGGAAAAAGGTGCTAGACCATTCTGACCTAACGCGTACACACATACTAATAGGCCTGATGGCACAAATTCATCGTCGGACTCAGACAGACCTATAGCAACTTTGATTGTCTTAAGGCTTGGTTTGAAAAACTCATATCACGATAATTTCATAAGCTTGACCATAAGCCATTTACCCATGGGTCAATTTTGAGCGGCAACTAACTTGCAGTTGGCTTTACGCAGTATGTGGTGATATTCCCGAATTCACCCAGTCAAGATAGACAGTACTGGCCCAGCACTAAGATAGTCTAAGGGTTGGATTGATTCTAGTATTGAAGTGATGGGCGTCCTAATAGATCACATAGAGTGATATGCTATGGAGTGCCTCAGGTGAGTTGCCGGACGGGTGAGGTGCCTATATATGTTGGAGGCCTCTTGCGCCTCGCTGAGATTGTTGCAAGGTGGCCAGAGTTGTGATAGTTGCAAGTTTGGAGTCGGCCACTTGAGGTGTCCACCCATGCAAATGTGAGTGTGCCACATGGATGCCCAAGTTGAGTGACCCTACAGGTAAGTGCCGGATGCCAGAGCCCTGCCTCACGTATGCAACGGATCTTTCTTCGAGGGCACCCTCCTCTCTCTAAGACCTCCGATTGGCGTCTGGGAGCCATCTCAACGAATAGAAGCCCCAAAAAATTGAAAATTATATAAGGGTGTGACTGAACACAAGCCTAGGCTGTTTATATAATGTTGAAGCAGATCGGAGATGGTGGTATATTACAAGGTTCGTCAATGTATGCTAACTCTGGGATTCGGCACTTAGAGATTGAGAAGTTGATAACCTGTCATATTCTTTCCTAGTGCCACCCTTATAGTCCTTATGAGTAAGGGTGATCGCTATATTATTATCTTATTATATTATATATTTATATATATATACTCATCATCCGACGATATGATTGTATCTTTTTCACTACCCTATCTTTAATTTCTTGTGGAAACTCAACTAATTACCTAATTATATGTGTATGTGATATCGAGATAGGTATGTATACCTCTTCATTCACCTAATGAACACTTATACTGCAGCAGACACATTAACTCGATGGATATTACCTTATGAGAGAGAGAGGAGAACGTAGCTTATATAGCATCACTTAAAGGCTTAGTCCCGCGAGGGATCATACTTATATTTGACTATAGCCATAAGACTTCATGTCTCGAGAGTACCTAATTTCTATGATTATGTAGCTGCACACTTTCGATAGGCCATTAACCTTTTTGAGACGGCCGGTCTTCTAAAATTTTGGAATGGTTCCGTTACGACCAATTGCTTCACACACACTTTTGGACCCTTCCTAGAGAGTTACTCATTTCTCACAGCTTTGAATGCGCTCTGCTTCAATAAGCCGTCACAACCATTTAGATTGCCTTCAGGCCATTATGTGCCCCTGTGTCGAGGTATTGATAGAGAGACTGCATCGATGAATGAAACAGTCATTACTTGAGAATACACCTCAACAACCTACTCACATATGATGAGTCACTTAACTTTGATAGACATTCATGACTTATTAGTTCTCTACCTTCAGACCGGACTCATCACTAGTCCTACCCAAACAAGGGGCTCCAAGCCGAGCGCCCTTCGCGCGCAAAAGAACCATGTGACAATACACGCGCTACAACACAGACTCCTAGCAGCTGCGGAACTCGGCGAGCCACCGAGTCCCCAGGCCTCGGCGGCCGCTCGGCGTGAGCGCCGCGCAGCGCGCGATGGCCGCGGTCACCCACCACTGTACTTACCAACTGCCGCGTGCGCCCCCTGCAGGTCGCAATATTTTCCACGCGTCACACTGAAGTCACGCACCGCATCGCGAGTCGCCTGGGACGCACTCCGCATGACCGGTACAATTATCTAAACCCAAACGCGAAATAACAGTTCCAAAATAGTTGGAGTAACCCATCTAAAACTGTAAACTAGTTTCAACCATACGTTAACTTAACACTGGTTCTATGTTTATCGCGTAAACTATTATACTAAATTGAGTTCTACCTCTTAGATAATGGGTGGTCAATATTACTTCTAGGAGAGCTTCAACCTCAACATCCCTCTCGGACTTGTATTATAAGGACGACTACTTTCTTCAGACTTCGGCGGAGATCTTGCTTAATCTAGGCAGGACATTTCCTAAGTACAAAACGCGAATCCAAATTATCATCTTGGCGACCTCCCCGTATTTGCTATTGATGTATTAATAACACATATATATTTCTTATTTAACATTTTGCCACTTTTTATTTAACCTATACATTTAACTCTGCCTTTCTTAACTGTCATGTTAGAGGTTGACGTCTTCTTAATGTTATGTCAGATCATCCTTGAAAAAGACTTGTTAGAGTCAAAAATAGCATACAGCACTGTGCGAGCGAGTCTTGGGTTTACAGCAAAATGATATATTGTCGGAGGATATTTATGTCTCAACATTCACGCCAATTGTCTATGCGGAAATTTTTACATAACAGCAGCAGCACTCTTACGGGCATCATTGGACACTACCCGCCTTTTAACCACTTGTTCAGTATTATCAGTGCTAACCATCACATAAAGGGAGGGTGTGGCGCGGCTACACAGTTCGTTTAGGGGCGAGCGGACTTAGGGTATGCCTTTTGTGGTTCTCTACTTCACTGTTTTTCACTGCGGTTTATTAATTAGGACTCTGTTGTTTTCACCTGCTTTTGACATTTTGCGTGGCCTTACTCCTGCTTGTTTAACGGTTTTGTTCTGTTACACTGCTGTTATATCGTTTCTGCGTTTTACTTTTTCTTGCTTAACTTTCTTCGGTGTAGTAGTCTTAGTTTTGACTTCTCTGCTTCTACATCTGTTTGTTTAAGGCTTTCTGCTATTACTGTCTTTGGATGACTCACATGTTTTACTGATCCGGGCTTTAACTGCGGATATACATTTTATGACCTGATTACAACGCGGTTAATAGGTGAGTAACGTCGATAAAGCAATGATAGTAGGTTTATGTACCGTGGATTGTGAGACACCCGTAGGGGCGATTTTTTAGGTATGACTCCTGGGTTGCTTTTTTTCATTCTGTTTTTAGGCTGGCTTTAGACTTATCTCGCGTTTACTGCTTTACACTGCCTTGTGCCGTTGTTATACTACTGGACGCTTATAGAGGACTTATGGTGCTTTACGTGGCTTTATGCACTCGCTCGTGCTTTACGTTGGGCATTTATGCGGTCATCGTCTGCTTACTGCTGGGTTTTTAGGAGGTACCTTTGCCTGCTTGTTATGGACCCTTGTGCGTGTAATTTCTGGGTTCGGATTCGTATTCTTATTAACCATTTGGTAATGTTTCGCGTTTATTTTTGTTTTAATCACTCTGATTGTGTTGTGATTTGGGTATTGCTTTCTTAAGTTCTTGTGTTTTCTTTTATGGTTTGAGAGTTTGTGTAGGTTTTCCTCCGTATTCGGCTGTGTTATGGCTGTCAGTATTATGTGTTCGGTATATTTTTTTGTTTTGAATTTCACTTTTACGGCTAATCATTTTATTATGTTCTGCCATCTGCTGTAATACTTATTCTTTTTAGATCTGATTTTTGTTGATATATTTCTATTAACTCGTGTACTTAGTTATTTTATCTTGGTTTAGCGGCTCTTATTGTCGTCATGTTTTTCTAAATTTTGTGGTATTGGTGCTTCATTCGCGTTTGTGTATTTTCTTTGTGTATTATTTTTTTATTTATGTTATTCTTGGTTATTTATTATTGCCTTTCATTGTGTGGTTCTGTTTCAATACTTTGTGTTAATTTGTGGTCTCAGTTCCTTTGTATTCTTTTTATTTATTACTTTTTATTATTTTACTTTTGAAATTATTATTTTTTAGAAGATTTATATAACTTTCTGCGTTTAGCATTGGCTTTACCTTCAGCTATAGTTTATTAAGCTGGAGTGTCTTCGTCCGTTATACGTTTGTTGTTTAGATCAACTTTTTGTAGTTTTCTACATTTTCTTTTATTCTTTTATTTATTGCGTTTATTATTTTGCTTTTATTGATTTGGTTGTATGTGTTGTGTGTGAGATACTTTTTTTGGGGTTTTGTATTTGCTGCTTTTATTTCTTTTGTACGTTTTATTTTTAATTATTTTACTTTTCATTATTACTTTTTTATTTTTTGTTTTTTTTTAATTACTTTTTATTTGAATTAGTTTGTCTTTTTTTATTCTTGTCCTGTGATTTTTATGTGTGTAGTGTAGTTTTAGGACTGTTTTATTAAATTATTTGGTGGTGTCATAGTAATTTTTTGCGTTTGTGAAGTTAGCTTGGTGGGTATTTTTATATTCTGTTTCTATTTTTTTTTATTTTATTTTTTATTAATTTTTTAGCTTTAATTATTATTTTATTTTTATTATTTTTATTATTTTTACTTATTTTTATTTTACTTCATGTCTATTGTTATTATTATTTAGAACAGCACACACTATTCATATTCACACACACACTATTACACTTATACCTTACATCCACTTTTTATGCACTCTTTATATTTCTTATCTACTTTCACTATGTGGCGCACTTACAATTTATTACCCGTTGCAGTTAACAGAGGTTAGTTTTACTTTACTACTTATACACCACTACACTACCAGTATTTACTTCAGCAGCTTACGATTACTTATCCTTCCTACTGTTTAACTTTCGCTCACCCAAGATTTCTTACACACACACCCACACACCCGATTCTTATCATTCACTACAGATTACTTACACTTCGACACAGAGTTTACTTTCCTCCACACTGTTTATCTTTATTTCCCCATTCAGATTTTACCTTACATTTACTACAGATTTACTTACTCATCGTTTCACTTACAGTCCTCACTAGATTTTACTTTCCATTTATCACCCTCTACACTCGCACACTCCACTTTCTGCCTTCTACTATGCCAAGCTTTACATTCGGCAGAGCTTCTACTCTTACAGCAATCTTGCGGTCAGCCCCACGGGCACACGGATTTTGGGTTTTTCGTTTGTTGTTTTTTCTTTTTGGTGTGTTGTTGTCTGTTCCATTGTTGTTGCTGTGTTTTTTTGTTTTTTGTTTTTTTTTGTGGTGTTTGGGTTTTGGGTGGCTATGTTTCTTGTGACGGTTTTGGTTTGTTTTTCGTGGCTGTTTTGCCTTTGTTGGTTTTTTGGGTTTTTTTTGATTTTTTATCTTGTTATGTTGTGGTTTTTTGGTGTTGGTGTGTTTTTTTTGTTTTGTTTTTTTTTGTTTTTTGTGGTGTGTTGTTGGTGGTTTGGTGGGTGCTGATCGAGTATTTGTTTGAGGTTTACATGTTTTGGGTTTGTTGCGGTTTGATCTTGGTCTTAGTTTTATTAAGTTGTATTCGTTTTATAGTAGCATATGTTTATGTAGAAGACATGGTGTTTAGTTGTTTTTTTTGGTTGAGATTATTAATTGGTCACGGGGTTACCGATGTGGTGTGTGTATTGTTATTGTGGTTATGCTTGGTGTGTTGGGGTTTTGGTGGTGCGGGCTTTGTATTCTAGTTTGTTGTTTGAGGTTTCATTTTTTGTTCGTTTTTTTGTTTGTTGTTGTGTGTTTTGTCAATTGTTTTGGATGTTAGTGTAGTTGCTATTATTTGATCTTTTCCATTAGTGCTTTAATACATAGCTCTATTTTATTTGATTTATTGGAGTAAGTCTAATTTCATGTTTTTAGTATTCTTATTGAACAGATAGAATTGTTTTAAGATTTATGTAATAACGTGTTTTTTAAGTTAGCTTTGTTTTTGTTTATAGTTGAATGTTTTAATAATCTTAGGTACGAAGTTTTAATAGATACTTTTAGGTATAATTTGTTTTGAAGTTTTGTTCAGGGGGTAAGAAATGCCTATATCTGTTTACGGGGTACCTGTTAGAGCAGAGTAGATCAAGGAAAATTGCTGAGGTAAAGTCATGGTGTCGGGTGGTCCTTATCATGCCGTGGTTTGGGGTTGGGCTGTGTTTTCCTCTATGACATGAGGTGCGGGTCTGGTTCTGGCGCGGGTTCTTTACTTTACTGGTTATTGGCGCCTTTTTGAACTATGCTTATTTAGGATCTTGACTACATATTGTTATGGTCTTGTGCAGTATTATTTTCAACACTTATCACCTGTTATTATACTCCCATCGGTAAGACCCAAGCTGCTTCTGTCTAGACTTTGTCTCCTTTTCCTCCCACCCACGATTTTATTGTCTATGACAGCATCCCTTCCTACGCCTCAATTGTCTCCATATCAACAAATACTATCTTCTCCTACCTCTGTCATCGTTCTCTCTTTAGTGTTTCCACTTCGCATGCCCTCACAATCTAAATGATTACTTACATTTTACTACAAACACTTATACGAAATTAAGTTCTTCTCTCGCTGCTCCTTTACGCCTTTCCTCATTAACACCTGGGACTGGTTGCTAACTGTGTAAATCTCCACCTTCCTACTCACATCCAGTTTTCTTCATTCCATCTTTTATACAATATATTTATCACATATTTCTTGCATGCTCCTTTTACCCAACCTGCGACCCTATACATATCTCTCTTTCCATAATTCTCTCATTCACACCTCTTCCGCCGCATTCGCCCAACCCACACTCATCGCATACCGGTCATGGCGATGTTAGCCTCTAAAAACTCTCTCTCATATAGTCCTTTCTATAAATTCAACTTTGCGCATTTCTCTCTTATTTTTCTATTCTCACTCCTACTGTACACATCCCTGGCATTGACAAACCCCACACTCTCTTCTTCCTCCTCTCCCATCTCGAGAAACAACAGCCACCAGTCGACCTCCTGCCTCACGCGGCATCTCTTCCGTCTCACAGACTCATCGCTTTAAACCCTCGCTACTCCTTTTCTCTCCTCGCCTTCTGTACCACATCGCGCGTGCTCTGACTAAACGGTACACTTCTTGGAACCTTTTCGCTTCCGCCGCCCTATATACTTTATGGAATACACTCCGTTCCATTGGTATACCACTTTCCATCCCCTGTCACTCAGAGGCTTCCCGGGCCTGTTACGATTTTCAGCGTACATACTTCCTAATCGGCTCCAACAATCATACACTTTCACAAACACACCATTCTTTATTCTTCCTTCTTTCTCTTCCTCTTCTTGTCTTATATACCAACTGTCTTGGTGCATTGATTTCACCTGATCTACGGCTTCGTGCTACCGACGCTCTCCCCTTCTTGGGCTTCTTCTTCCCCCTTTGTTTCTTCGGTCCGTCACCCGGTTCTTTTTGCCCCCTCCCCGATTTTCCTCCTCCCCTTCATCCACCCTACAACTATACCTTCTTCACCTGGCATTACATACCAGATAACATTTGGCACTTTACTCTAATCACTACCCTTCTTAACTGGTTTCACTTGTAATACCGCTTCAACACCTAGCGCCGCACTTTCATACCCGGTGAATACTCATAGGCCCTTCTCACAATACACAAGTACATGCTTCTCGTCTATGTCATCACTTACATCCATCCACGGCACAGAATTCCAGATTGATAATCAATTGTTAATTTAGTCTCTTCTATAAATATATTTCAAACTGAAAACATGCTGGATCGGTAAGATCCTTTGATCAGGTAAGAAGGAAACTTTACTTTCTTGTGAGTGGACGGAGTAAATCTTTATTTCTATATGACCTCGTATGTGATTGGTACGAGATTATTTTAATCGCTTTTTGGTTTATAAGGTATGAAAAAAGCATGGGTTTTTCATTATCCTGAGCCCTACCTCTGATTGGATGAAAATTATATTTGAGCAAGTCGGATGTTTTTAGACCTAAACTCATTTTAAAATCATACTCGTTTTGGCTCTTAAGCGGTGCACGTTCTCGTGGTTGTAATAAGAGTGTTCTATTTTCACTAAGTGTATATCATGATTCCTTAACCAGGTTATAACCCTCAATTACAAGACATTGTCCCAACTGGAATCAAGATTCCCCGGTAGTGGTTTTTTTTTTTTCATTCTTATATAAAAGAAGACCCGATGATTTGAATTTTTCAAGTGTGCTACCCAATCACCCTGTTATAATACCAAGCGTATTTTCGTGAGGCCAAATGAATTATTTTGTATATGTAATCACACTGAAGAGTGGCTTACAGAATACTTTAAACCAAACTCAGCTTTAAACTGGACCGAAACAGTTATTAGCCTGTGCGAATGAAACCAGCGGATAAGGCAAACTTACTCTATCATTTTATAAACATCAAAACATAATCAGCTTGGAGTTAGATTATGGGAGAGAAATAATGAAACAACCGTATTTGAACCTACATCATTTTGGATTCTTACATTTCAGGCCTAAGCGCAGATGAAATATATGTAGAGGTACGTAAGCGCAATGTTAATGGCAGATGAAGAAGCATATGTGTTATCTATTACGTAACCCGTAATTCAATTACATGTTATAACCAAGATCTTACCATTTAGAAAACGCTGACGAATGTCTATGCACATTCATCGATCGCTTCCTAAGTCTATAGACGTACAAAATTCAAATTATCTACTTAGAAACAATGGCAGGAAAGTATTTAATGCAGTGACCCAGCATGTAAATAACTATGATATCTCTGAACGGGAACTTTTTAACGTATGTGTTAACTAAAAGGTATTACTGAGACAACGAACTATATCATCGATAATGATATAAATGATTGGCATATTTGCAGAGATTTAAAGAATTTTAATATAAAATAGGCGAAAACATCATGTGGAAGTGTAATATATAATAATATTCCTGTATTATATTTAATGTTAACCTTATATATAAACCATTGTAAATATATTTAACACGTTTGTATATATTTAATGTTATCCTTATATATATATATATATATATATATATATATACTATATATATATACTATATATATATATATATATATATAGTAGTAGTATTATATTTTATATATATATATATATATATATTATATATATATATGTATTATTATAGTGAGGTATTTATATAAATTTGACTTGTAGAGATTGATTATGATTATTAATTTCGTAATTATATAGTAAAGTTTTTAATTAACCTTATTTTTACTTTTCTTAAAATTTAAATTATTTTCGCATTGTAATGTTATGTAGTTTAATATAAACCGGATATACGTTGGGCTTCGCGGTAGGATGAATGAGATAGAATGAAAGCAGTATGAAATTAACATTGCTTTTTGGCATACTTAAAAGTACGACAAGAAAAGCGATAAAATAATTCTCTGACAATCACAATACGAGGTGCAGTATAAGATTTAGAGGGATTACGCTCGTTCACTGGTCACAAGAAAGGTAAGGACGATTTCCTTGATTGTACGTCTGAGTCATAATGGTGGGGATTCGTGTAGCCGAGTCCAGCCATGTTTCGAGTTGAAATATTTAAGTAAATAATAACATGTTGATTCTCGTGATTCTTTGAATACTGGAGATTACCGTTTGAGCCTGGGGTATTGTATGGCTTAAATCCGGCCGTGTGATACAGAAAAAGGTTTTCTCTAGAATTTATCCGAATGTGTAGGCTAAACGTAGTTGATTGCATCCTACATTTTGATTACAGAAAAGGTTCAGTTTGTGGAAATATAGTTTTGTGACCTGGTATGTTGAGGTTCCTTAAATTATCGGCCCCGAGGGTAAAACGGATTGATCCTAGAATTTAGGGCTAAAGTAGTTATTTCACCACATTTTACAGAGAGGTCAGTTTCGTATCTGTAACGAGTGCGGGTTGTTGTGTTTTCACGTGTTGGATTGTCAATGTACATAGATAATAATAAAGAAAATCCAAATTATTTAAAAAACTTTGAAATATTTTTAGTTAACATCGAGCGAATAATATAAATGTAAGTAAATAATTGTTATTGTTTAAATAAAAACTTAAATGATTTAATTACATACATGTTATGTTAGCAGAGAAGAACTAATTTTGTTATTTTTATACTTATTACATTGCGGTTAAAGATGATGTAAAGCAGTAGGTCAATAGACCAAAACGTGGCATAGCTTGGTGTAGAGGGGTGCTAGAGGACTGCTTTACTGATTTTCTGATTTATTGGTTTAAGGTAACGTAAAATATATGTTTTTAATAAATTTCATAAAAATTTGTTACTAAAAGTTATTTTAAAACTTGTTAGTTGGTGAATAATTTATTAAAACAAAACAGTATTACAGTTAGATGAATAAATTCTTTGTTCAAGAATAATGATTGATTTATTATTAGAAGTTTTAAGAAACTTTGAAATAATTTAGTTATATTTGAATGAGTAATATAAATGTACGTGTTTAATTAAAAACATAAAATGTTTGTAATAAATTTTTACGTTATATGTGTAAGTGAAATGTGCGTGTGTGGGTGTGAGTGAAGTGTGGCGTGTGTGTGTGGTGTGTAAGTGAGTGTGCGTGTGTGTGTGTGGTGTGTAAGTAAATCTGTGTGTGACTGTAAGTAAATCGTGTATGTGTAAGTAAATCTGTGTGTGTAAGTAAATCTGTTGGGTGTATAAGTAAATCTGTGTGTGAGTGTAGGTCAATCTGTGTGAGTGTAAGTAAAAATGTGTGGTGTAAGTAAATCTGTGGTGTGTGTGTGTGTGTGTGTGTGTAAGTAAATCTGTGTGTGAGTGTAAGTAAATCTGCGTGAGTGTAAGTAAATCTGTGTAAGTAAATCTGTGTGTGTGTGTATAAGTGTAAATGTAAGTGTCTATGGGTAAAGGTAAGTGTCATAGTGAATGTGTGTAATAAAGTGTCCCTGTGAATGTTGTGTATAAGTGTAAGTGTGTGGGTGTGTGTGTGTTGTGTGTGTTCTAATAATAATAACAATAAGGCATGAAGTAAAGCAACACTATATAGATAATAAAACCTGCTGACAAGCGAATAATAAAAATAAAAGCAAAATAATAAAAGAAAAAAAAATAAAAAGAATAAAAAGAATAAAAATAAAAAGTATTAAAACAAAATAAAATAATAATAAATAAAATAATAAAAATAAAATAAAAGTAAAATTAAAGTATTAATACAAAAATAAAATAATAAAAAGTAATAATAAAGAATAAAATAAAAAGAAATTACATAATACATTACATGTATTCTTTTCAGTATTTTTCTTGTGGCTGTTAATAATGAAATAAAAAAAAAGAATCAAATGAAAAAAAAAATAAAAAGTATTAAAGAAATAAAGAAAACATAATGTATAATATATAATAATCCATATATTCAAGAAAGTTATACTGAAAATAAAATAAAATAAAAAGTAAAATAATAAAATAAATAAAAGAATAAAAGATTAAAATAAAAGAATAAAACAAATGAAATAAAAAGAAAACTATAAATAATAAATTAAAATACTAACAATAAAAACAAAAAATAAAAGTACTAAAACAAAATAAAAAAATAATAAAACCAAATAATAAAAAATAAATAAAGAATAAAAAGAGAGGAAAATCAAAAGTATGACAACAAAATAAAATAAAAATAAAAAGTAAAATAATAAAGATATAATAAAAAGTAAAAGTGAAAAAAAGAAATGGAATATAATGAAATAAAAAGACATATGAAAGTAAAGCAGAACGTTAAAGCAGTAAAGCAGAAAGTTAAGCATAAGCGAAGTTAGAAGCAGTAAAAGCAGAGAGTTAAACAACGTAAACGCAGATAGTTAAGCAAGTAAAACAGAGAGTTAAAGCAGTAAGCAGATAGTTAAAGCAGTAAAACAGTAAAACAAAAGCATAAACTAATCCCTAGGTGTTAGGTAATAACACCTATTGATTTACTGATATACTGCTTTAAGGTATGTAATGTTAATAAATATAGTGAGTTAAAGCAGTAAACATGTGCGTTAAAACAGTAAAGCAGAAAGTTAAAACAGTAAAGCAGAAAAGTTAATAAACAGTAAACCAGAAAGTTAAAGCAGTAAATCAGAAAAGTAAAGCAGTAAAGCAAGAAGTTAAAGCAGTAAAGCAGAAAGTTAAAGCAGTAAAACAAGATTAAAGCAGTAAACAGTAAAATTACAAAGCATACTAATGCCCCTAGGTGTTAGGCTAAACCTCTATTGGATTACTGATTTACTGCTTTAAGGTATGTAATGTAATGTTTAGTTAAATTTTCGTATCAATGTAGTAAAATAAAATATTATTTAATCAGTAACACTCTGAATTTTTTCTTTTACAATACAATTTTAAAAAATTTATAATTAAAAAGTATTATTAAAAAAGTATTAAGTAAAAATAATGTTAATAAATATATGTGTTAAATAATAGGTCTGTAATGAGTTACAGTTTTATGTTCGCGAAAATGTTTTTAATAAAAATGTTTAAGTATGAATAAAAATGAATGACTCATAGTATAGTTTTTAAAAAGAAATTCTTTGAATAGTTTACATTGATATCATATTTTTCCGTTCGCGGGAATATTGCGCCTGCGGCGCACGCGGCGGCGGGTACGCGAAATATTGCGCCTGCGGCGCACGCGGCGGGCGGGTACGCGGAAATATTGCGCCTGCGGGCGCACGCGGCGGGCGGGGACGCGGCGGGTCGCACCTGCGGGTGCGGGATTGGCTGTCTTTGCGCGAAGGGCTCACGCTGAGCCCTGTTGGGTAGCTTATGATAGAGGTAGACAAAAGATGAGTCATCAAAGATGAATCATCAATATAGGTGGTATCAAAGATGACTTCATCAAAGATGAGTCATCAAAGTTGAGGCAATAATGCTGAGGCATCAAAGTTGAGGCATTAATGCTGAGCATCAAAGTTGGGCATCAAAGTTTGAGCTCAAGTTGAGGCATCAAAGTTGAGGCATCAAAGTTGAGGCATCAAAAATATCGAGTGTCTCTATGGTTTAATGTAAGTGTCTATGGCAAGTGTAAGTGCTTATAAGTGTCCTAGTGTTTATAAGTGTCATAGTGAATGTGTATATAAGTTCATAGTGATATAATATATATATATATATTATATATATATATAATATATATATATATATATATATAATATATATATCATATATATATATATAGCTTTAATTGATGAAAAATACTAAACTCAATAGTAGGAAGCA
>JABUQX010098207.1:27500-32647 GCA_015478945.1 Trachelipus rathkii
AAGTCACACTCTCACTTTCAATTATTTGTCAAATGTTCAAAATGGTAATTAATGATTTAATGCTAATTGCGTTTTTCATTATTCATTTGTTTTTAGCTAAAAATGGAGAAGTGTTTCCTTTTGAATTGAAAGGAACAAGAATAACAAAAATTTCACTCGGTAAAAAAATTGCTTAAATCAAGGTCTTTGCCTTTTTGCCTTCGTGTCGTAAATACCGTCTGTGAATCTGTCTTTTTGCCTTTTGCCTTCGTGATTACCGTTTGTGAATCTCCGTCACTTTGTCTTTTTGTTTATTGTATCGTCGTTATGAGTAAATAAGTCTTAATTTCTTGATCAAAATTCATTTGTGGCTTTCAAGTGTTAACTATCCAACTTAATTGAAGTAGTGATTTAAACTGTTTTCATATCTGTCGTATCTACATAGTATTAAGTCCTACGTAGGTGAAGAAAAGTTTACCCTATTACTACCTGTTGATTGAAAAAAGTATTTCAATCTAACTGTGGAAAAGAAACAATTTTCCAATCAACTAACCACTTACCGTCACCTGTCTACTGATTTTATTCAAAGTAAGTTGTTTATGTTTCCTTTCATATTTATTTTAGGGTGCATTTCTCCATCTGCGTAATTTCAAGTAAATTTAAATTTATCACAGTTTAAAAAGCTAACCAAACTACCGATGCATAAAAATGTGTATTTAACTCATCTTAAAATTAACGAGGAGAGTACATAATTTTTATATTTTGGAAAATTGTTCCTTACAAATTTTGCAGTTTGGTAGAATAATTTCTTTAAAATTTTGCAGATTTTGAAATTTTTTGGAAAATTGTACCTTTCGTATTATTTTCTTTTCTTTGATTTTCCTGGCCTTCTTCTGTTCTTTTCTTTCTGTTTTCTCTTTCTTATTTTTCTTTTCTTGGTTTCCTTTTTTTCCTCTTTCTATGTTTTTTCTTTTCATTTCTTTCATGTTCTCTTTTGCCATTCTTTTCTTTTCTATTTTCCTTGTTTCTCCTTTTCTTTTCTTGTTCTCTTTGTTCGTTATTTTTTCTTTCTTTTCCTTGGCCGCTTCTTTCTTGTTCTCTGTGGTGTTTCTTATTTTCTTGGCCATTTTGAATATTTTGAGCCATATATGAAAGCTTGCCGACAGTATTTAAATTTTGCAATTTTGAAACTCTTTTCGTATATTTTTTATTTGCTATTTCGAATTAGGTACCAAAATTCTTCGTATTTGATAATTTGTTAATATTGCCTTTAGTAACTAGTAAGTAAATTTCGAGCTATTCTTTTTTTTTTTTTTTTTTTTTGCATAAAGAAATTTTTCGCTATATTTAAAGTGAGCTTATTTGCTACGTTATATAGAGGTTATATATTTGTATATTTACAAATATATTTCTTATTGAATTTTGATGTCCTGGGTTCGCTTATTTATTTAAACGGTTGTGTCAACTTTCGTTCGTTACACACTGTGCTTTACTCCTCAAACACAAACGCCGGACCAACATATTGCATATTGCTTTTTAATAAAATCTTTATTGTGCAGTTGCGAAGGTGTTTTGCATATTGCATTGCTTAAGCAATCTTTATTGTGCAGTGTTGAGTTGTAAAGGCAGTGGTTCAAGCGCAGCACAAAAGGTGGTGCGGTGCGGTGCAGTTCTGGTGCGTGCGAAACGGTGCGGGGCGGTGCAGTGCTGGTACGTGCAGAACGGTGCGGTGCGGTGCGGTATATCGACTTCATCCGTGCGCAGTTCATTTCAAGAGCGTATTTGTTTTCACACCTGCGCTGTTCACTTTAAACGTGCGCAGTTCATTTCAAGAGGTGCGCATTTGTTTTCAACACTGCGCTGTTCATTTCAAAGCATGCGTCAGTGCGTTTCAAGAGGTGCGCATTTGTTTTCACACCTGCGCTGTTCATTTCAAACGTCCGCAGTTCGTTTCAAGAGGTGCGCATTTGTTTTTCAACACCTGGCTGTTCACTTAAACGTGGGTCGCAGTTCAATTTCAGGGTGCGCATTTGTTTTTCAACACCTGCGCTGTTCATTTTCAAACGTGCGCAGTTCGTTTCAAGAGGTGCACATTTATTTTCACACCTGCGCTGTTCACTTTAAAAGCGTGCGCAGTTCATTTTCAGAAGGTGCGGCATTTGTTTTGCACACCTGGCGCTGTTGCATTTATATGTTGGCGGCAATTGGACTTTGTGTTTGCTTCATATGTGCGCAGTGACTTTGTAGTTGCTTCACGTGTGCGCAGTCAACTTATACGTGAGCAATTGACTTTGTGTTTGCTTCAATATGTGGGCGGCAGTGCTTTGAGTTGCTTCACGTGTTGGTTGTGTTTGCTTCATATGTGCGCAGTGACTTTGTAGTTGCTTCACGTGTGCGCAGTCAACTTATAAGTGCGCGATTAACTTTGTGTTGCCTCACGTGTGCTCAATTGGCTTTATAACTTTTTAGATTGCTTTAGTAGCCTGTTGTCTATATAATTTATATAATATAATTTATTCACAATGGATATATTAAACGATTTAGACTTAAAGGTCACAGAGGAGTTCTCAAATGAAAGACCTGCGTCTTCTTCGGATGAAAACACAGCTAGTTTAAAAGCAACATTACAGGGTGAGCTGAGTCCCCTTCGAATGAAAAGGGGTGTTTTAAGAAGAAAGCTTACTTTATGCTGCAAACATTTTCCTGAAAAAGGTGATGATACAGAGTCACCTACCCTCATCGACCCTGTTGTTATCAAAACAATTTTCGACAAGGTGACCTCGATTATCTCGGACATTAAAGCTCAAGATACTCTGATCGAAAACCTATTAATAGGGGCTGAGTACACCAAGTTCGACCAATCGCTTCTAGACGAAGAGATTTCCGCTACTGATGCTTACCACATAAAAGTGGCTCAAGCTCTCCAACTGTTAAGAGTCGAATATGGATATGAAATCAAGTCTCGAAGATCTTCTGATGCCCTTTCTGAAAATGAGAGAGCAGCTTCAAATTCGAACAAAACATGCTGTGAACACTCCAAGTCTTTTCCCATGCAGCCTTTTAGCCTGAAGATCCCAGCCCTAAAATGCGGAGATTTTTCAGGCGAGAAAGACTCCTCTAGCAACTCCATTTTTTTTTTTTTTTTTTTTTTTTTTTTTTTTTTTTTTTTTTTTTTTTTTTTTTTTTTTTTTTTTTTTTTTTTTTTTCCTTTTTTTTTTTTTTTTTTTTTTTTTTTTTTTTTTTTTTATTTTTTTTTTTTTTTTCAAGCACTCCTTTCGTTCCTTCCTGCAGGAGTTCAATAATGTGTATGGGGGGAGGAGGGACTTGTCACAAGCTGTTAAGTTGCAGTATCTCAAGTCCCATTTAAAGG
Source organism: Trachelipus rathkii (assembly GCA_015478945.1). Classification (NCBI taxonomy): domain Eukaryota; kingdom Metazoa; phylum Arthropoda; class Malacostraca; order Isopoda; family Trachelipodidae; genus Trachelipus; species Trachelipus rathkii. The sequence continues at coordinate 30,850 of JABUQX010098207.1, forward strand.
GATATGCTCTCAGAGACATTGAGCATTTGACGGGTACGGATGAGAACTATGAAGTTGCCTTGTCCATTTTAAAAGAACATTATTTGGACAAGGCCTTCATTATTGATTCTATTTTCCATGAACTGGACTCATCTCCGCCTCTGGACGGGAAGCAACTTGAAACAGTCAGATCTTTTATTTTAAAGGTTCGGGCTCATCTAAAAGAACTCAAGGAACTCGGGGTTGACCTCTTCCCAGAGGAAAGTTCTGGCTGCAAATTAATCAGCCATATATTAGTTGATAAACTTCCTCTCTCATTTTTAAGAGAGTTGAAGCTGGCGACTAAGGAACAATATCCGTCAATTAATCTGATTTTTAAGGAGCATAATCAGATAATTCAATCAATGCTGAGGTTTCGCACCTCTCAGACCTCAACTTCATTCTCATCAACTAAATCATCTTCTTCCAAAGGGAACTTCAAAAGGGAGAAGAGGATACCCTCTGATCAGAAGAGTCATACTTTCAACACTTCAAAAGGTAGTGGCTCTCTAAAAAGAACAACTTTCTCCTCTGAACCTCAATCAAATTCTAATTCAAATTCGAATAATCAATCTTCAAGGAAGTCAAGTGTAAGCTGTGCAATGGAGACCATTACCTCTCTGACTGCACGGTTTACGTAAACCCTAAATCAAAAAGGGACAGATGTGTGGCATTAAACATGTGCTGTAACTGTTCCAGCATAAAGCACATGGCAGATACATGCCCGGCTAAAACACTCAATTTAAAGTATCCTTGCTATAAATGTAAGAGCCGAAAACATCTAGCCGCTCTCTGTTCCGCTGGAACCACTAATCAAAACAGGGAGCATTCTCGTCAAGAAAATACTGATGAAGGAAATAAAGTTGATGTTAGCAATCATCTTTGTATTAACACTGGGCAATCATCAGCTTCACATATTCTGCCTACAATAACCATAATAGCAAGGCACAATAACAAATCAGTTCCTATTCGCTCTCTTATAGATTTGGGATCACAGAGAACATATGCTGGCCCTAAATTGCTTACTAAACTCGGAATCAACTGTGAACAATTACCTATAATCAGAAATCCTATAAAAACATTCATCGGAGAAGAAGAACGTGCATCGTACCTAGTCGACCTAGATATAAATTGCTGCTGCAATTCCTTCTTTAGAACCCCGGTTCTGGTCGACCCTTCTTTGGATGTTGGGTTTGCGGTTAAAGGGTTAGCATCAGCCATTAGTCGCATTTCGTTAAAATATAATGTGGCTGACAAGTCCTTTGTGGGCCCTTATGGGGACTCGGTCGATGACATCGACCTTCTTTTAGGTACTGACACTTTATGTCATATGAAACACTTCCAAATTATCGATTGTTTGGAAGGTAGTGCCATTCAGACTTGCTTTGGGTTGGTTCCTTTCGGCCCAGTGAATTCTTTTCTACTTCCTCATCAACAAGCCTTTCTATACAGAAAGCAGACTTCAACATCAACTCGTGATTTACAATCAAATCAGAGGGATTCATGACTATCCATGTCTGTCTCCTCGCTGCCAAAACACCTATTCCAAGCTTCTCCTAATCTCGTCAACTCGATCATTGACCCTCATCCTACTTACCCGGACGTTCTTAGCATTTCTTCAAATGAAATAAGTGCCGACCTGGGTTTGGAATATCTGTACAGCTTGGAGTCCTTGGGTATTCAGGAGGAGAAGGATTATGGTACCATCGATAAGGAATTTATCTCTAAATTCCACAATGCAATTCAATTTATCGATGGAAAATACCATATTGAAATCCCA
>JABUQX010098208.1:0-7500 GCA_015478945.1 Trachelipus rathkii
TATATATTAATATATATATAATATATATATATATATATATAATATATATATATATTATATATTATAATATTTATATATATATATAATTATATTATATATATATATATATATTTATTTATATATATATATATATAATATTTATATTATATATATATATATATTAATATTGTGTAGCTACTATGAACATAAATCTGTTAGCCTCTGCATGCGTGCGAGGCCCCTTTAAGGCCGGCGGCCCCTTTAAGGGCGCGGGGCCCAGGGCGATTTCCCAGGTCGCCCGCCCCTAGAGCCGCCACTGTATTATATATATATATATTAATATATATTATTATATAATATAATATATATATACTATATTATATATATTAATATTATATATATAATTATATATATACTATATATAATATATATATAATATATATATTATATAATTTTACATATGCTAAGTGATTTTTTTTTTTTTTTTTTTTTTGCCTAGGGGCGGCATGAATGGCTAAAGGGCCCATGTAATTATACCAAGAGAAAATTGCGCCCAACAAATTCTGACAACTCTTTTCAACCATCGGCTATTAGGTCAAGTCGAATATTGGCGCGAAACATTGTTAAAACTTTGTCCAGCCAAAAAGCACAACAGAAGGGCAGCAGGCACGTAGGTGTTGGATCCTGATCTTAAATTGTCTCTATTATTAAGAGATTGTATAACTTTGTTTTGTGGATACACTGGTGCTAACAATTAATTGGTAATTTTTCAAAGATATGTTTGATTTATACAAACATTTGCATAACAAATACACATATTTTCTTACTTTTCTCGAATTTATTGTGTAGCTGTAAATCATTAGACATTAGAAATATATAGACCAGTAAGAAGTACCGCATAGGCCTATCGAGGAACTGTCCCAGTCAACCACTAACCAAAAACATGCTCATTGCAAATCCACAACAGCACCCTAGCGGCTTGCCATATTTACTTAACTAAAAAAATCACCAAATTTTGGACTTAGTCAAAAAAAATATATGGAAACCCAAAACCATCCCCATTACCTTAACAAATAAGTTAGCATCACACATGCAACTCTAACATTAATAACTTTACTGATAAAACTAAAAACCCGCCCAATTTGGACTTGTTCTAAAATATTTTTATATGAAACATGTTACATTTGCTCACCATCTAACCCTTTTTTCTTAAATGTTTTGCAACTGAAGTCACACTCAACCTCCTGTGGGCAAAACCATTCCAAAAATTTAACAACCCTATATTGCTGAAAGAATGCTTTCTTATATCAAGATGCATGCTTTCTTAATTTTCTTATTGGCCCCCCTAGTCTCCTCGTCCGTGCTCTAGCTGATGAAAGAATTTATTGGTCTGTATTTTTAATAGATGTAAAAAATTTTGTAGTAGACTTGTATCAATGTCCCCTCTGAGAATTGCCTTTCTACTAGAAAAAACATTCCTAACTCCTTCAGCTTTTCCTCATAGCTCTTACCCTCAAACCCAAAATCATCCTTGTTGCTCTATGTTGCACTCTCCCCTCTAGCAATTATCTGAAGTCTTTTTCTTTAAATAAGCGGGCCCCAAACTTCTGCCCACAATACTCTATTTATTGGACCAACATAGCTATTTCAGTTTACTTATTACCTCTTTGCTCTTGTAAACAATCCAACCAAAACAGCATATATTCTTCCTTACAACACTCGATAAAACTAATTGCCTATAATTCCTACAGTTCTCATTATTACCCCTTACCCTTATATAAGAGGTACTATTACTGCCTCCAATCCCCTGAAACTGTACCCCCTATAAACACCTTGTTACATAACTACCAAATAAATTCATTCCCTATCTCCCCCTCCATTCTTGATTTTTTTCCCTTGCAATTCAATCTATGCCTGCAGATTACCATTCTATAACTTTCTCACTTCCTATTACCTCATCCTTACTAATTACCTTCTCCCCAAACTACCTATTTCCTCTTGAACCATCAAACCTACACACATTCCCCATTCACCTCTTTATTACTGCCAATGTTATGCAGATTTTCAATGTCTGTTCCTCCATTGACTCTTTCTCAATATCATTCCATCAGTTCAAAAAGCACCATCCATATCATTATTCTATGCAGAATTCCTTCCTTTATTCCCATTCTTAACCTTTTGCGTGCTTCCTTCCAGAAAGACTTCCTATTTCCCTTGGGTAAGTTCCCATTCATCCTCTATCCAAAACTGTTCATTTACCCTTATTTTTTAGGGAATAGTAGGGTGCAGAGGCACAGTTGTCACCCCCAAGTTTTTAAAAATCACAGGAAATATACTTAAAAAATCAATAATGAAACGAAAATTTCTCAAAGTTGTTAAACCAAAACTTTCATTTTTGATTCATCAAGGTTGGGGTCTCATTTCAGGCCTACTAGTTCAGGTTATGAATAAGTTTTGTTTTAGGCTATACACAGAGAAAATCTATATAAAACTAACAATCTTTATCATAACTCTGCAACTAGGGATGGCCTTAAAAAGAGCACTAAGGCCTTATAATTTTTTTTATAAGAAGCCTATGAGAAAATTTTTAAACTTTGAAATGTTCATCGTTATGTACAGCTTATATTTATTATATTAATTAAGTTTAATTGTACATATGTTTTGGTGTAATAGGGAAGTATGGTATCAGCCTCTTTTCTTGGTATAATATATATATATATACTATATATATATATATATATATTATATATATATATATATATATATATATATAATATATATATATATATTATAATATATATATTTAAAAAAGTCACTGCATATTCAAGCAGGAATCTGCACCAAGTTGAGGTTGTGACATAGCTATTACTTGATATACTCCTGCCATATATCTTAGCCTGCAAAGTATATGATTTCTGGTTTGTTTATTTGTTTATATATTTTCTGTTTTGAACACTGTGCATTTTTGTTCAGGAACTGATTTGTTTGAGATCAGCCATTCAACAACTGATGTTCCACTATAAATATAGTACTATGTTATGTATGTAATGAAGAGTGAAATAGATTCATGCCCTTGTTGATAAAATGCATTGCAAATTTGCAATTTATTATTGAGAGATTAAAAATGAAGCACTATGAATATGAATTCAAAAATAGATATGGTAATAATGGTATTTATCTCAAAATGTAATTGTAATTTCCATATATGAAGTTGATATTTCATTTGTGCAAGACACTAGTGTTGTGTGTTTTGCTTACACTACAATTTGTTATTTGGGAAATTTTAGTTTATTGTCTTTTCAATAGTAAAATAAGATTATCCTTATAAAACTTTTAGGTGATATTTGGTTTAAAACTACAACTCATATCTCAAAAACTACAATAGCTACAGGGAAAAGGAATACATTGTTGGGAATCCTTGAAAATTTTAGTTAGGAAAATGTAAAAAAAAAAAAAAAAAAAAAAAATATTGGCTTTTTTTTTTTTTTAGGAGCAGGGGACATAGTATATATATATATTATTTGTAAAGGTATTACACGGCAATGTAGGGGGCTCGAGCCGACCGGGAAACACAGGGGGGACTTTTTCATACCCCGTAGGGTAAGGGGCGGAGGAGGGAACCCCTGCAACACCCAGAAAACACCAAGGAGCGGCTGGCGCTCTCGTCCGGAGGGGGGGAAATTTGTCTACCCGTAGTTCCCCGAAGGACCGGAGACCCCGACTCCCGCGGCCATCAGTGCGGTATACCCTTGGGGTATTCTTTAGTTAAAAAAAAAAAAAGCAAAATTTAATAGAAAGTCTATTTATTTTAATGAGTAACCAATAAAAGGTCTCTTCTAAATAGGCTCTCTAATCATATTACTATAATTATTAAAAATATTTTTTTTTTTTTTTTTTTTTTTTTTAAATTTTCCTATGTAAAATTTTACCAGGATTCCAAAATGTATTCCTTTTCGCTGCAGCTATTGTAGTTTTTGAGATTTTTTTTTTTTTTTTTTTTTTTTTTTTTTTCCGCACTAAAATGTTACCAGGATTCCAACAATGTATTCCTTTTCCCTGTATCTATTGTAGTTTTTGAGATATGAGTTATAGTTTTAAACAAAATTTCACCAACTTTTAAAATGACATGAAAAAGGATGAAGAAATATATTGAACGGTTGGGCCTTTATGGAACACTCCACTGCAGAGCAGCTCTGGAGCTGAAGTTGAGGCTTGTGGAGCATTATGGAGCTCGAGAATGAACTTCAAAATTTGCTCTGGAGCCTTGCTGGAACCAGAGGTTAGGCTTTTAAAGCACTCCAGAGCCAGAGCTGAGATTTCCAGTGTCAACCCAACACTACTTAAGTGATAATTTGGTTATTTTTAATGGTAAAATTTACTTTTTCAGAACATGCAATTTAGATAGATTAAATTTTCTGTTAATACTTTAATATTTTACTGTTGAACAGTCTCTACTAAATAATCAAAAATGGATAAAGAGTGTCAAGACATATGCAACCTTTTTTCAAATGAAAAGAATGAAGAGACTTTACCTTCATTTTCTCAAAATCCTGTAGCACATTTAAATAAGACGCATGGAAAAATAACAAATAAAAATAGTGAAAATAACATTGTTGAAATTGAAATTGAAGAAGAAATTGTTAGTAAAGAAAACTATAAGGGAGGATCAGGTATGTAAATTTAATTATAAATTTTAGTGTAACAGCTTTAACATAGTTAAATACAAAACTGCTGATTGGAAGAATTTAAAGATTTGTAATAGTCATGATTATGATAGACTGGATATTGAAGTTGTGTAACAAAGCATGTGTAGATAGATTTTCACATTGAAACAAATGATTGAGAAAATGAGGGAAGAATATATTGTATTGTTTTATGGACTTGCAGCAGGCGTATGACAGGATTAATAGAGAAACTCTGTGGCATGGCAGGTGGTGGTGGTAGGCTTCTGACTAGAATCAAAAGTATGTATGAAAATAGTAAAAATCCCTAAAAAACTTTTCAAATTAATTTTAACCATAAACTAAAACACATTCTTTTGGAACATGCTCACCTGGCCACAATGATTAAAAGCCACCTTCCCTTTTTTTGGCCCCCCCCTTTTTTTTTTTTTTTCCAAAAATTTCTTTTTTTTTTGTTTAATGGGGCGAAAATTTCCCGTTAAAACCATAAACCTAATACCTCTCTCCGGCCTATTATCACTACTAGGCCCGCCGCAAGAAGAATTTTTCTCGGGGGGCTGGACCTTTCGCAAGTGGTTACATTTCAAATGAAGTTAAATTATATTATATATATATATATAATATATATATATATTATATATATTATATATATAATATATATATATATATATATATACTATATTATATATATATATATATATATATATATAATTCTTCATTAATACCCCCTTCGCATAATTCGATCCTTTGCGTTTCCTTGCTTTTGACTGAGGTGGCATTCAAAATATTTTTCACCTTGCTGACTTCTGTGCTGAGATCTCGATGAATTGACAGTAAAGCGCCAAGACCTGTAATGCGATCCTCTCCAACACTATTCCGTAAATACGTTTTAAGTCGCCTTTAATGTCTAAAAGGTTCTTTCTACTGTTTTGAGAGTGGATACAGGCAATACTGCTAAGATATTCAGGAGAGTATCAAGTATCAATGTTAGGAAACCTCCTCTTTTCACACTTAGCCAAATCACTCGATCGCAGTTTTTAGTTTTTCATTTTCCAGCAGCCATTTACGCCGCCAGAGACACACCACTCTCCTTTTAGTGTGTATCCTCGTGAGGATCTGGTAAGGTCGTCTTAATTAGAATAGGATGGCTTTCAATACTGCTTTTCCTAATTATGCAGACAATTTTGATGGGGAAAAAAGCAAACCGCAGCTTTTTTTGACCTCTAAAACGTCATTTTCGGGTGTTTTTCTGTGTTTGTAGTCATTGTTTCGGCATTTTCCTTTTTTCCGAACCTAATTTTTTGACATTTTTTCGTATCAACTTCTGCAATTTTTTTCGAAATGACTTCAAACATAAAATATACATAGATGGGCATATTTCGCACAAACATGGAAAGTTTTTTTCGATTTGAAAAACTATATACCTAAGCAATTAAAAGAAAAAATAATAGAGATTTTGAAATTCAACATTGCTTTGCCCAATTTTTCAAAAATCAAAAAACTACTTCTACAATTTTGTGCGTAACCCATGTATATTTCATTTATATTTATATTTATATTTATATTTCAAGTTTGAAGTCCTTATGCAAAAAAAAAATTGTAGAAGTTGATACGAAAAAATGTCAAAAAATTAGGTTCTGAAAAAATGAAAAAGCCAAAACAATGACTACAGACACAAAAAAACACACCAGAAAATGCCATTTTAGAGAAGAAAAAAAAGCGCGGTTTGCTGTTTCCCCATCAAAAATTGTCTGAATTAAGAATTTATGTCCATTTTTAGGTGGGGTCAAAATAGAGTCAGAAAATCTCCAACTTGAACCCTCCCCTTAAACTCTGTTTCTGCATTGTTCTATCCAAACTTATACAAAATGATCTTTCACTAGTTTATTGCACTGCCAAAGTCCAAATGGACACTCTGTAACTGTTTTGACAAGGTGTAGGTTATTCCAAGAAATTTACTTAAAACGTATAATGTTATTATAAAATTCAAATTACTGATTTAATTTAGCAACGAAGTAGCTTTCTGTGATAATTCACCAGGCGGCCAGGCCATTCTTTTATTTCTTCCAGTGACGCAAGTATTGGCTCAAGAGTCTCTTTAAAAAGGAAAACCGCTTCATTTACCGTTCACACCATCTGGTCTCACACATCTTTTTGATCCTTTTATTTTGGTTACTAGAAACTTTTAATTTTATCTTCCAGAAGATGGGACTTGATCGGAAAAAAAAAGTGGCATGATTTCAGAGATGTATCCTAAAGACGATTTCGGAATTGCCTGAATTTTAGAAGATCTGAGAGACATAGATTTAACACAATGTGCTACACAATGTGCTTATAGAGCTTTAGGATACTCATTCGAAATAACAGATTGCACTCCTCGAATTCGCCTCTCATGGAAGAGGGTCCATCATATCCTTGGCCTCTTAAATTTTTGAGTTTAAGCCAAGATAGCCGAGTCTCTCCAAAATTGCATTTACCAATGCTTTTCCTGAGATACCATAACCGGAACAAATGAGAAAAAAAATGCCTCTCAAAGTTAAAAGAGTATCACCACCATCACCACCAATCACGTACCTTACACAAGTGAAAACTGTTCTGTTTGGGAAATATCCGTTGTTTCATCACAATGCGCTGAAAAAAATCTTGTTTAAGTAAACTTCTCTTTCCACTCATTTTCCTTGATATAAGCTGGATCTAAATGACTGTATGATTTCATTCTGGTATCATCGGACTCATATACATTGAATTTTTTGGACGATAGAAGTGGAAGTAAGTGGTTCTTCAAACCTGGTCACCTCCATTTTCTCGAACCTAAGAAGGGTTCTAAAATTTCCGTCAT
>JABUQX010098208.1:12500-15000 GCA_015478945.1 Trachelipus rathkii
TGTATGTACTAGAATTTTAATGCTTAAATATTAAGTTATGAAGAAGGTCACACCGGTAGGTGTGGTTTGTTAAACCATATATGTCCCATCTGATAGGTGATGTTGAGTAGAGAGTAACTGTTCTGTGGAAAAGATCTGAATGGTTTTGGGCCGATGAGTAAGATCTCCAGAATTGATTATGTTGTGCAAACTTAAAGGTTGGATAGGGTGATCAAAAAAGGGAGGCTATAAACAGGGCCTGTGGGGTTGCGGGAAGAAATGAGAATGGGTTGGAAGGTGAATTGATATCTGTGCAGGAGAGTGGATGGTGTGCAAGGTCATACATTCTTTGATGCAAGAATATTCTAAGTTGGAAGCAGTAGAGATAGGTATCGAAGTGAAAAGGTTGATTGATTTTGTAAAAATGTTTAAGTATGTGATGGGTGTTAAATCAGGGAGTGAGTGGGTGGGGATGGGAATATCAAATCATGTGTTTTTATGTAAGATTAAGTTTTAGGACTGGATAACAGACCGAGAGTGGAAAAATCAAAGAATTTATAACCTGATGTGGAACAGGGGTTAAAAGAAAAAGTATATGAGAGTACTTGAAAATAAAATCTGTTGAAAGTGAAACAACATCTGGATGCAAATGAAGGAAGCCTTTGTTAGTAGTGCAAGAGAAAGTATGTAGGGATGCTGCTAAAGTTAGGAATAAGTAAGAATTGTCAATAGTAAGCGACGGAATGAAGAGGTTGATTTGAGCATTTAAAAGAAAGGGTAGGGAAAATATTTAAGAAGGAAAAAAGGAAGACAAAAAATTGCATACGCCGGGAAAAAGAAGTAAAATAAACAGTTTGAAGGAGGCGTGATGAGGACTCATAGAACTAGGAAAAGCATCTTCTGTAGAAAGGTTAAGAAAGAGTAAGGGGAATCTTCATAGGGATTGTACTTTTGCAACTGATGAAATTGGGTGTGAAGGTAATGCTTCGAAAATCTCATAGCATTTGGCAGTAATGAAGAGGTGATAGTGAATGACTGTGCATTTGATGGTGTAGAGTAAAGTGTTAGTTTTTGAGGAGGAGGAATCAGATGAAGGGAAAAGTTGAAAAAAATAAATAAGTCATGCAGGTAGAGATGACAAACATTACTGGTGAAATTATAAAAAATTTGAGGCGAGATTGTGATGTATTGGAAATGGAGCATTATGGTAATGAATGCGTTATGGCGGTGGTTTTATAGTTCGACAGGATTTGGAGGAGGGCAATAATAGTACCCTTATATAAGGATAAGGGGATCTGTAGGAACTACAGAGGAATTAGTTTATTGAGTGTTGTAGTTAAGATATACGATATGCTCGGTTAGTTTGGTTGACAACGAATGCATCAAGTGACACGGTCATGATTGATGTTAAGAACAAGGCTTGCATACTAGAAGTGTAGATGATGTGTAAATCAAATTTTCACATAAAACAAAATGATTGAGAAAATCGAGAGACAGAATAAATTCAGTATTTGGGTTTTTATGAACTGCAACAGTCGTATGAACTGATTATTAGGGAAGCTCTGTGGCAGGATATATGGTGTTGGAGGTAGAATTCTGAAAAGATGTATCATCATAGTGAAGCCTGTGCAAGCATAAATGGAGCTGAAAGTGAATGGTTTAATATTAATAGTGGAGCGAGGCAGGGATGTGTTATGTCTCGTTGGTTATTTAATTTGTATATGGATGGGGTAATGAAAGAATTAGAGGTAGGGGAAGGTGCTAGACTGATGAAAGGTGGAAGAGAGTGGAGGGTGCAATGCTTATTGTACGCTGATCACTTGGCTTTATGTGGCGAATCTGAAGAAAGTTTGAGAGGATTGGTAGAAGGGTTTGAAAGTAAATGTAGAAAGGGTATGGTCATTGTAGTGACTAGTGAGTGAGGAGAGTCCGCGGTATGAAATCATGTTGGATGATGAGCTATTGGGACAAGTATCTGAGTTTAAATATTTAGGTTATATGTTAGATGAAAAGGGAACGGTTGATGCAGAGTGTAGTAGGAAGGTATTGGTGCAATTAAATTTTTGGTGGATACAGAGGGACTAAATCTTCAGTGATCTATTGTTTTGCCTGAGGATATGTTGTTATCATTGTTAATATATAGTAGTGAAACTATGGTGTTGAGTGTGGAATATGAGGTATAGATCCAAGCTGCAATCTTAGGGGCGCGACAGGCGGGAGAAAAATTGATAAAATGAATGAATGTGTTAGGAAGTTGTGTGGTGTGAAGAAAGATGTAAAAATGAGAGAATAAACGAAAGTGTATTTAGATGGTTTGGTCATATGGAAAGATGGATGATTGTCAGTTGGTTAAACAATGTATAGTGGTGAGTGTCTCTGAATCAACCGGCTGGGAGACCGAAGAAAAAGTGGATTGAGTAGGTAAAGGAATGTGAATTTGATAGACGAGAAGAAAGGTGCATAATACTAGTGAATGGCGGGGTTTTGTGATGGGGTATGGGGCAGGGTTTTGTGATGGGGT
>JABUQX010098208.1:20000-35832 GCA_015478945.1 Trachelipus rathkii
GAGTAAATATCGGGGGATATATTGTGATCTGTCTCTTCCCCAGCCTTGTGAATTCCGTCGCTCCGAGCGCTCCAAATAATATACTGAGTCTGACCTCACACACAACTTAAAATTATATATAAAGTCTAGAATTAATACCTATTTTTATCACGTTTGTATGACACAATTAATTTATTTATATTGTTTTTTATATTTTGTGTTTATTCATTTTTCCTATGTCAATATTTTGCAGAGGATTATTCGAGAATATATGTTTATCTTTTAAGCTGTAGCTCACTTGTAGTTTTTTTTTCTTTTTTATGTTTATTTTTTTTATTTTTTTTTTTTTTTTTCTTTGCTTATTTTATTTTTTTACACCATTTACCGCACTAAAATTGGAATCACAATCATTTCAAGCAATTGTATTCCTTTTTCCGCTGATAAATGATATCATGTTATAGTAGTTTATTGATAGAATATTGAGTATTTGAGATATTTGTGGTTATTAATAACTATGTATATATCACCTTAATATATATATATATACTTATATATATTAATAATATATATATATAATTTATAATTAATTCATATATATATATTATTATAATATATATAGTATATATATATATAATATATGAGTATAATATAATATGGACAAAGTTACTTAACTACTTAACAGAGACACGGAATACGGTGTAGTACTTCAATGATCAAAAAAATTTTTATATTTACATAAGTGTAGCTGTCCTCGTATAACTATATATAATAATATGATGCACAAGCACACTATCGTGAAAGATTGCAGACCTTTCTTCTTTCTCTTCTTGAAGGTTCTTTAGATCACTCATGATTTTCTCTAATATGGGACGAAAATTTAAATGAAATAATTAGAATGAATATTTAATAGATATATATATATGGATTAATAAGATAAAAATCTTATAGTATTCTAGTAAAATAATCAAGCTATTTTTGCTAAATTTGGTTTTGATTTTAATTGATTTATTATTAATAGTGTATTTATTATTAATTGAGTTTCAATAATTGGATTATTATTATCATTATTAAGGTTCTTAATGCTATCTAGAGAAAAAAATAATAAATAAATTCACAAAAAATATTAATACTAAGAACATTAATTATAGTATAATTATAATGAGTTTATCGATTTACTTATATTAATTGAAAATTTTTTTATATATATATGATCCGAAGTCTCACCTGATTATATTACTTGTGATGGAGATAGATTAAGTAAATCATATTTAATTCACATACATTATAATTAATATATAATATAATATAATAATAATATAAAATAAATAAATATAAATTAAATATAATTCCATAAATAATTATATTTATTATTTATATATTATATTATTTTATTATTATTTAATAATTTATATTATTTAATATATTTAATTATTAATATATATTTAATAATAATTAATTAATAATAAATTAATATATAATAATTAATTAATATAATATTAAATTAATATAATTAAACATGTTAAAATTTATAGTTTAAAAGGTCTGTATTATATTAATTATTTTAATTATTATTCTTTAATTATTCATTTACACATTAACTATTTAGAGAGAGATAGAAAGTGAGATGAGATATGATAGCAAGAGAGATGTAGAGAAATTGCGTTATATCGAGTATAGTCATAAATGATTGCACTTTAGAGTTACTGTATTATCACTATAATGAATTATTAATATATTTATTAATTATATCAATATTTAACCCATGTTAAAATTATAGTTTAAAAGTCTGTCTTCTCCTATAATAAATTTAGTTTTAATGAATATTATGTATATTTTTTTTTTTGTCCAACAAGTTTACGTCTGCGTACATTACTCTAATAATAATACTCTAGTAATATAATATATAATGTGATATATAATTTTCAAATAATATAAAAGGTATAAAAATATATATTATATAATTATATTTACTTAATTAGAAATTAATTATATAAATTTATATATATTTATATTCAGAAGAGGATATTATATTATCTTTTTATTTACAATGTTTTAATTTATAGCATATAACTCAGTAATGAAAATAATTGTTCGTATATGTATCTTTTAGGAAAAAATTCACTTCCATTATTCATAGAATTCATGGGGGTAACTCATCGTGACATGAAAACCCTTGGGATAGTACTGCCGCTCGGTATCTGGCCTACCCCTTACACAAAACGTCTCCTGAGAGTATAGGGGATCGACGGGTGCGATGTCGGTTTGTCGTCACAAATTTGACTAAAAACACCCTCGCGCAACTCCGTATGAGAATAAGATTCGTAGATTTGTGCTCTGGTATTCCAGAGACGTGATTAATAAATTTTTTATATTCTTGATACAACACCTTCCGATTAACGGGTCTTAGAAATAAATCTCAAAATTCTTAGAGAAACCGAGAGAATTGAAATTGGTCTAAAGATAGATAGATTTAATTATTATTTCGCGTGTCTACAAATGCCAAGAGCCTAACGATATATTAGAAAATACCTACTACCACTCGTGTGGAAAATATAGCTGACACAACCACAACGTGAGCAGCATAGCACGTTAGTTTAGTTACTAAATGTTATATTAATAACGTAAAAATAGACCTTCCATCAAATTGATTTTTTTAATATAAATTATTGAAAAATTATGCATAACATTCATATTTTATTAATAATTCAATATGTTAACTATATATCTACTATATATTTGATATTATTAAAATATTAATATATTTTTATTTTATTGTACGTTATATATTTAATAGCTATCGTACTTACGCTGTTGATAATTATCTATGAATGCACAATACCTGTTGTCCATGCTTCTAACTATCTGATTTTCGTTTTCTGATGCTTGTAACACTACTCTCTTGATCTCTCTAACTCCACCCACTATGTGGGTTAATAGCGGGTATGGTGATGAATGATATATAAGTAAGAACTAATACAGTTTAAATAAAATGCAAAATTAAATTTGTACTCCAAACACATGTAAATCATGCATTCTATAATAAAAATAATGTTGTTCCTTTTTATAATAATATATTGAATAATCATATACCTTTCAGAATACATTCACCTCTAAAATATTAGTTATCATCGGTAGTTTAAATGATTCGTTTTTTTTTTTTACATTTTTTGTTTTTTTTGTTGTTGTTTCTGTATATATACGCAGTGTTGTGCACTCTCTATATCTATTTCTCACGCGCTCAGCGCCTAATTCAGGAGCGGTGGTCGCTCGGCACATCACGAGACATTCATCAACACACTGCAATACTACGTCTCCTAAGATGGGACAGAAGGACTCAGGCCTTTGCTCACCACAGTGATGAGCAGATTAAATCTCCTCAAGGACAATGAGGTGGAGAGATAACTTCTGAACAATCGACTACAGACAGACAGCAGGGCTGTCTCCACGACTGGCACCAGAACAGTGACACGGACAGCACCGCAAGTGAACATCCGGCCTAAGTAGTTCACACCCTACACTTACGAATATAATATCTCATAATAGCGCCGACACAGAACCGACATGTTAGCTAACGAGGCGATCGTAGAGGTGGTGGGCTAAGCGATAGTATGATAATCTCACTTCAGTAGCTACAGTTAGCCGCTGACGGTACCTCTATAGATAAAATGAAGATAAGGACCTAAACATCGCGTCCCTAGCATATGAACGAATGAGTTCAAGTTAGATAATGACTGGAAAAGTAACATAGATAAACAGTTTATAAGATACCTATATATTGGCACCTTTGTACTGTATCTCTCGAAATACCTTTTTTCAAAAAATGATAACAAAAGAAGTCCACTACTTCGTGACTAGTTGTATATAGAACACATGATGTCTTCACACCTCAGGATGGTAGTAGCACGCTATAGAACTCGCATACCAAAGAGACCGCATGCTGTCTACTAAGAGTTATATTATTCCGATGGCAGAGTTCATTCACTGTCAGATATGAGCAAATTATACATAATTGAGCTACTTTGTACTCAGAATAACATTCTTTAAATTTACTAGACTTATGCTCCTCGGTAGCCGTTTAGCCTTATTTGAAAAGCGTCCAAGTCCGACTTCACTCTCCTCTAGTTATTGCAACTCCTTCGATGTCCTCTCGCTCATGAGTCCATTTTGGAGGTTTCACTCTCATTTTTTTAACTGGTTTATGATCATAAAAGGCTCCAAGGATAATGTTAATAAATACTAAGATTCTGCAAAAGGCATGAAGCAATTAAGATGATGTAAACTCATGCAGTCGGCAGAAGTGTATGATAGCAGTTTGAAGAGTATCTTGAGAAAGAGGAGAAAAATGAGATATAAAAATAAGTAAAAAACGCAATTGTGGTTTTTCTACCAGGTATTGAAGATTTAGAAAATACTCCGGGCCTATAATGGTAGACATATTGTTTGCTCATAGAAGACAAGAAAGCCTCGATCTTCCCGGTAATTTTTTGTCTCACATCAGACTCACGCCTGAATGATATATAATTATAAGAATCGGATAATGAATTTGAGACGATGAGGTCATAATATTCTAGAAGTAAATAGAGGGAAGTCAGAATTGATAAATAGTAGCTTTGAAGATAAATTAATAGGGTAGTCCGACGTACATATAATTACGGTATCAATAACGAATAGTGGAATAGAGTTTAGATGTTGGCAAGTATTACGTGTATAGAAGCATATCTAATATTATAATGAAAGTTATCAGTGTAAGATAAAACAGTAATATACCTATATACTTAGAGGACACCACTATATTCGATATTTAGAAATAAGGAAGATAAGAAAGTTCAGTATACCACACGCCGCTTCATCAATATATGATCTTTAAAGACCAAGCTCATATTAATTTATTTTAGTCATATTAAACAAAACTTGTTACTAAACATTTAAAGTATTGAATACATACAATTAATTAAATGGTAACAGGAAAGAAAACAATTAATTCCAACTCAATTTAAAGTTGTTGCTAATTATATGGTATATTTTGAATGCACGCTGTATATATTTTATTTATGTTATAGAACACGAAAACTAGATAATTACATAGAGATATAAGCCTTAACAATATACAAAGAGAAGGAGGAAAAAATACTACATGTTTTGATTACTTTTGGTAAGATAACTACTTAAAATTTAAAGGGTTGGATGGAAATCCAAGCTCATTAGAGAAGTATATTGAGAATCTACAACATAATTGAAAATAATAGTCATTAAAAATCAAAGGGGTGGTTATAGAGTATTTTTCGCAGAAGAGTCAAATCAAATGAACAGCGATTAGTGCATCGATCTCACCTACGATTCTTCATATTAGATTGTCTCCATTTTCTTTTGGATATTATCTGCTTCTTCTCCTACAAGCTAGTGTGTACACTTCTATATATACTAATAACCGAGAACTAAATAGTCAACTGTATGCAACCTAGCAGACTTATGTTCTCAAATATAATAGATTGAATTTAATTTCTCTCTAAAGTTCTGTGAGTGAAAATTAATTATAAGGATAATTAACACAAAATTAAGTATTTAATATAAATAATTATGAACAGATGAGAAGTTGGATAAAAATTTAAAATATTAAATAATCAAATCTAAAGCATACCTATTCTAAATTCTTTTTGAAGTATTAGACTTTAAATTATAATAATCAAAAATAATGAGATATATTTATCAAATATTTATATTATTATATACATTATTTTCTATTATATTAGTTAATTAGTAATCACATTCAATTAAGCTTAAGTTTTTAAGAATGATCCATCTTTTTGTAGCTTACATAAGGAATATATAGTTCACTAAGTACTTCAGGCTATATATCCCTCTGGATTTTTTACTTGGAATTCAAGATAGTTGATACTCAATTGATTACTTTGTAATATATGGTAGTTCAAATTAAATCTATTCTTGACCACTCAATCGCTTTTTTAAAATCCAATAGAAATCTTTTTACTAAATATTTTAAGAATACCATGACCTTCTCTGCTTTATCTTTAAAGTTACCATTTACCTTTTAAATTGACTATTGTTCAAGATACATATAATATAAGATGTCTATTTGATTTCCTTCCCATACATGGATACGTTAGGGGGATTATTTAGAGGAAGAACATCTTGTGACGAAAGCTCAATTGGTTTTGTAAACAGAAAAATTTAAACCACAGGTTTCTGATCATTTCACGAGTGAATATTAAGCATTTTGAATTGTTTATTCAAACAGAGCAGAAAACCAACGTGCAAAATGTAAATTGAAACAATATAAGTCATTCCATAGAAAAGATCACCTATCAATTTAGAGTAAATGTTTGAGGATGATGCTACCTTGAACTCCACATTCCATTGCAACAGTCCTTGATGTAGTTTGATCTAGTTGTACCTGTAATTTTCTATTTTGGTAATTGAAAGGAATAAGGAGGAATAATTTTTTATAGTGTACTACCATACTATATTATTATTTTACTATTTTAAATAAACTTCTAAATTACAATTCTCTTTATGATCTAAAATTCACAAATTATTATTATTTTGGTATCTTACATTTATTATATTATATATAAATAAAAAAATATCTACTAAAATAATAATTTATTTTATTTTTATTACAAAATTTGCAGTAACAACTTGAATTTGAACTCGTACTCGGATACAGCATAAAACCTAAACTTGGACTATGCCCTAAAAACTGGACTTTTAGATCATTATTCATTCATCATCAATCCTCTCTCCTTCCCAGATTGGGGGTGAGGTGCGCAACATGCACCGGAAACATATAAAAGGTAATAGTATGGACTGATCAGAGTTTAAAATATAAAAGGATATATATATAGACCATAATCAAATTCCGCTTTTAAGTGAGTAAGCTTATTCGTCTCTAATTGGTAAAAAATAGTAAATGTTACTAATATACCCATGAAGGTCATTATTCATAAACAAGTAATAAATAGATAGGTACATACTCAATATTGTTGTTATTTTCTAGGTATTTACAATTATATATATTACCGGTAATATATATATTTCTTTCAACAAATGAATTAAATGAGCTATATACATTTCACTAAGTAAAAGAGTATAATTTTCTAATATTTTTCATTTTTTGTTTTACTATTTTATACTGCAAATTATTCTGAAAAAAATTGAAAAAACCCAAGTGGGTAAAAGCGTTTTTTTCAGTTGTTTTTTTTTTCTAATATTTGAATATATATATATATACTTATATATATATATATACATATATATATAATATATATATATATATATATAATATTATATATATATATATATATATATTAATATATATATATATATTTACATATACTACTATATATAATATATATATATATACATATATATATATATATATATTATATAATATATATATATATATATATATATATATAAATTATATATACTCCATATATATATTATATATAGCGGTATATATATACGGTATATATTTATATCTTTTCAAAAATGAATTAAAATGAGCTTATAAACAATTTACATTTAGGAATAAGAATTAATTTTCTAATATTTTCATTTTTGTTTTACTATTTTTTGTACATGCAATTATTCTGAAAAAAAATTTGAAAAAACCAAATTGTTTCTAAGGCGTTGTTTTTTTTTTTTTTAAAAACCCGCGTGGGTTTTTTCGGGTCTCTCTCTCTCCTGTTCTAACTCTTAATAATATATATATTATTAGACAATATTATATACATATATATATATAATACCCTTGGGCCTGAGCCCATAACCATACTACTAATCACAAATATATATAACTCATGCCTCATCAATTAACCTCCAATCACTAAACTCAGCCTCATTTCATCATTAGTATTATTATGCATCCATTTTCTATCTCGTCTTAATCAAATATTCTCAAATCAATATTTCACTACCTACTGCATTCCACTTTTTATATCTTCAGGTCTTCCAGCCGGTTAGAATTTTCAAGGGAGCGCGCATCTGACTAACTATGGGAAATGGTGAATTGTATAATATAAATCCGAAACTGAACAATGCATACATCTTTCTCAACCATAGTTGACCAAACCATCTATAAAGATAAACTGATGTCTGTTTGTGCTCGGCATTTTTGTACGAAAAGTACATTTAATGTCGGAGTAACAAACAGACAGTTCCATAACACGAATTCATATCATTATATATTCAATGTATTTCTACGTACTGGCTGTGTGCCCCGTAAGATTAGCGATATTGGAGTATTATACTTCGTTCAATTCCCATCGAAGCCACTATAGGTTCGCTAATAATGAGTATTATAACAAGTGATGACAACATATCCTCAGGCAAAACAATAGTGTCCCACTGAAGACTTAGTAGTCCCCTCTTCTGTGAGCCCGCCTCTGGCACCATATAAAATTTAAATTGCAACAAATAGCCTCTCGCGTACTAGTCTCTGCATCAACTCATTCCCTTTTCATCTAACATATAACCTAAATATTTAAACTCAGATACCTTGTCCCAATACGCTCATCATCCACATGATTTCATACGCGACTGAGTCCTCACTCACTATGTCACACTACAATGAGCGCATACCCTTTCTAGCAATTTAAGTCTTTCGCTAATCGCGCCATTACTACCGCAATCCTCTCAACTTTTCTTCAGATTTCCGCACCACACTAAGCCAACGTGAGCGTACAACTAAGCCCATTGGCAAGACCACAGTCCACTACTCTTGCCACCTTTCGTAGCACATGTACCAACCTACCAGTCTAATTCTTCATATTTACCGGGCCATCCTCATGTACAAAGATTAAATATACCAACGTAAGAACAGTAACACATGTCCTGCGCCCTCGACTCGGGCAGGCTATTACGTATCACAAAATGGCCTATTGGTCACGTTTCTCTTCCATGTGGTACTCGCTCATGTGCACACAGGTTTTCACCTGAGATGAATCAGAATACATTAAGGTCTGTGTCTTGATGCTATTTAGAAGGCTCATAGGAACCGGACCAAAACTACGCCCGTGCGGGGCGACAGTAGTCTTCCTTGAATCATGTGCAATGAGGGGGCGTATTGCGTGTTGGCTAAGGTTTCTTATTATGAGGAGCCACAACACACTTGGGCTCATCTTATTAGCGCGGTTTCGCATCGATCCTCTTTCTCAAATCATTTATAGTTCATTTCACTTAGATGCTGAATATAATTTGTATATTTTAAACCACCACATATAGCTATTCGTACGCCGAACTTTCTAGGCACCTTCATCCAAGTATACGGGCGCCCACCAGGTACCCTGTCTAAGGTGGATTTTCTGACTGCGAACCCCGAAAGTTTTCCACTAAATTACTATCTTGGGAAAATGCTTTGCAGTGGGTGCGGTCAAAGCCAACTAGAGCCTATGATCGTTACTTAATCTTTTATCGCATTAACTACAACACTCACATTAATAATCCTGTTTACATTTCACTTTCTTCTGTATGTTTCTTCACTCATGCCTTATTTCTCTTATCGCGATGCGATCTGTCTCCTATATCGTCATATACAAGCTGGTATTTACATATTTATGTTGCCCTCTCTTGGGCAACAATAAAAGGTAAATGCAAAGAATCCATTCATATACGATAAATCATATATAACAAATACCATATATCATATATAAGATTAAAATAATAGCATTCTTAACATAATAGATGCATAACACATTCTCTAAATCTTCAGCCTATCAATTTACTGTGAATCGAAAAGTTTCCAAATGGAAGAAAGTATTTTAACATCTTACATCAGCCTGTCAGACTTATATATATTTATTTAATCAACTCACTTATCTTCTCTATAATATACTCTACTCGCACATTCTTCCTTCGACGGCCTTTCGAAGTGGCAAAAAACCTATGTCCTGGTCAGCTTAATATCATATACGCAACCAAAGACACATTCACATATCAACGTACTCAGTTACTGTATGGGCCGATGCGAAAGGTGAGGAGCACTGATGTTGGTCCTCCATCAGGATTCTTTTCTCTTAGATGTAGAAGCGCATTACCTTCACGTATTAAGCTCAATACTAATAAATGAAAATGTGCGATGTGTTGCAACAACGCTAATAGCAATCCCTAATAGAGCATAAGACGTGCTCGTTCTCCGCTCGCGATGAGCCGTCTTTTCTTAACCGTTCTTTCTACAGAAGAGTTTTCCTATTCCTCTTTTATGAGCTCTACATGAATCCACTAACGCTCACTTTCCGCCAAACTCTGTTTATTAGTACTTCACTCTCTATGCCGTTGCCTTAAATAGCCTTAATTTTTGTCTTGCCTTTTTTTTTCGCCAATACCTATTTTTCTCTTACTACATTCACTTGTTATGCTCAATAATCACCTCGTTCATGTCGCAGCCCGCCATTACTATTTGACATTCTCTATTCCTCTACGGTTAGCAAATACCAACTCACTCTCTTGCACTACTAACAAAGGTCACTCTCTCTTCTAGTTGGGTTCTGCCGAATGTTATCTTTTAAATTTGTATCAATTCGGGTAACCGAATCTGGAGTTTGAAACTTTTTCTATAATTTGAGCCTCGTATACAGCTTCTAATTTTTCAAATTAGGAAATTTTACGCCACACCCACTCACTCCTCCCCTTTTACTACATCCACATTGTCACCTTTTAACGTTGAGAGAGACTATATACTGTCCGCAATCTTATAGACATAATATACAACACATGCATCCTCTGAATTACTTACCCACTTGCCGCCCAATCTCCCAATACACGGTGTCACACCCCTGTCATAGAAACTGTCCCTCCACAATCCATTGCACATTCCATCGCAATTACATTTGTCAGCGATTTTTCAACTACACACAATTATTATTCAGATCAACACTTTATGGTCGGTACTCGCACTACCATCTCGTACCTGCTCCACGAACCTTATGACACTATCTCTTGACATCTCAAGAATGGCCATATATGTAAATTCGTCACACATTTGGCCACCTTCTCTCTCTATACTGATTCTTAATCCACTCTCGTTCCAACCATTCTCATTTGGCGTCCATTTGCCATATCTCCCCTTACAGGTTCTATTCCCTTGTGGTGAGACTTCCATCTTCTTTTTCCTCCGTTATTGGTGTATTCAACCTATATCCAAATTTTAGTGTTTGCTCATACAACCATATTACAGTGCTATATTCTCTGGGCGGATTCTTACTCACCGGCCCAAAAACATTCAGATTTCACAGCAAAAGTTACTCTCTACTCATCTTCGACTACTTCTTATTTCTAGTATATCTGGTATTCTCACTATATAGTCTTACGATAGGTCTCACTAAATCCCTTTTTTGATCCTATATTTCAACATTCTTAAAATTAAGCATTAAATTCTAGTACAATACAATTGACTCCACCATTTAGTAGTTCACCGTACCTTAATACAAGTCATCCATCAAGATATTGCAGATCATTCCTTTCTCTTCCTCCTCCTTCCTTACGATCAGATACACGACGGATATCTTGACTAATTAGGTTTAGGCTTTCACGGTCCTTTGCCCTCTGTTTCCCTTAATTAAAACTTGTACTATCTTCGACTGTTAAATGCCCAATATTTGGGCTTTCTAATCCACTTCTTCTTAAATACACATCCGACGTTTCGTTAGCATGTTTTGCAAAGCTGATCTTATTATCGCACCAAAAAATCATATCATTGTCATCCAGCAGCGGAATTCTATTACCAATTCTTCAATCATAATAATCTATATCATTTATATCATTAGGTTTCGCTTAAGGAGGTTATTTCGACACTTCTCTCGCAGGCATTTGTCATTAAATGCCTTTTACCCATGCCAAGAGATAACAGTGGTTAGTCGGCAATAGCTCTATTACCAACTGTCCTTTTAGTTCTAGCACTCCTATGTACCAACGCATGTTAGCATATGACTTGGGGAGGAGGGTATTCTTCTCTTCCCATTTTGCCAACGACACCTGAAGATGTACAAAATGCGTGTAAGATCGTCATGTCAATTAAAAATTGCTTGTTTTTATGGTCTGTTTTATTGTGTAAGACAGAGTTGTGGTATTTTTTGGATTTAGGTCGGAATTACCATTGAATACCAGTCGTCATTGGGATGTTAACGCCTAACGCCTACTCATTATAGCACTCAATGTGAGGTTATTTTACTTATCACAACTTCATAAGAGGGTAATTTTTACCTCCCTCTACCCCTCTGGTTATAGACATGCAGAACATATAGTATGGGAATTCTTGCACCCATACATAGAGATATTAATTATTAAAAGCCAAAGTGGTCATTGAGTCATATAATAACACACTCTCAAAAAGAAGATTTAACAAATTAGAAAAAATAATAATGATAATTTTGAATACTTTACTCCATTTTGATCTTACTAAGTTCTTTATCACAGCAGCCTTTTATTTTTCATCTTTTGCTTTTAGGAATTACCATCTGACAAGGCTCTTTCAGTTTGAGTGAAATTCTGGTGTTATCTTCTTGATCAAGACTTCTAAACTGTCTTCTTCTTCATCTTTCAAAATGAATATCTTTCACCTTTTCAAATATCTTAAGAAAATTGGCATTGATTATAATATATGAATATACTTTTTCATCTTTCAATAATTTGCAATATCTTCATTCTTTCAAAATTTGAAACATCCTTCTGCTCTGTTGACGACAAATCTAAATCAGTTCTTTTCAAAATTTTAATAATCTTCTATATATTATATATATATATATATATAGATTAGTATATAAATATATATAGTATATATATAAGTATATATATATATATATATTAACTATATATTAGTATATATAATATATTTAGGGTATCATTATATAATTATATTATTTACTATATATTTATTAGGTTTATGGGTTTAAGTTTTAAACTTTTTAATGTTTTTTTTTTTTTTCTTTAAATTACCTCTTTTTATGCATATTAATGATGTTTTTTTTAAAATTTGATTACACGTATGTTACCAATACCCGCTTCTAGGCCTAAATAAATTTTAAACTTTACTTAATTACGAGATTTTTATATACGCGGTGATATAGTGGGGTCTATATATCTATATATCATAGTATATGAATATAAGGGTATTATTATGTAGGTTTGTTATATAGTATATATTTGAATTATTATGAGTATTATATGAATAATATGATATAGGGTATATATATATATATATATATAATATATATATATAATATATATACTATGGAATAGTAATATATATAATATATATTATAATTGATATATATTTATAATATAATTATAATAATTATATATATATATATATATATATATGTATATATATATATATATATATAGGGTCTTTCGTGTTTTTTGGACTGTTGAATTTAATTGAATGAAAATTTGCAGTTTTCAAACATGACTCATTGAATCAAAAAATATTAATTAAAGTTTTTTCTCGAGAAATTAGTTGAGAAGTACTAAAAAAAATAGAATAAAGGTTATAAAAATATGAACAAACTAGTACAGTAAACAATGGAACTCAAAAGGAAAGAGTATCAACATTGGTGGACAAATAAATGTTCTAAAAATATACTTTGTGAAATACTGTTAAGTGATTTCTTACATTTCACACTGAGAAATTATTGTTAACGCGTGCCTGCTCCAACCCACCTAAATTTCTGAAATATATGATAGTATATTTTATCGACAAAGAAAAATATATAATATATTATATATTAATATATATTAGGGTATAACTATATATATAGATAAGAGAGAGAGAGAAGAGAGAGTAGAGAGGAGAGAGAAGAAGAGGAGAGAGAGAGAGAGAGGAAGAGAGAGGAGAGAGAGAGAGAGAGAGAGAGAGAGGAAGAGAGAGAGGAGAGAGGAGGTTAGGTTTGGTAGGTTGTTTCAGTTAGGTTATGGTTAGGTAGGTTAGGTAGGGGTAGGTTAGGTTAGGTTTAGGTAGGTTAGGTTTTTTGGTTTATGATTGTGGTAGGTTAGTTTTGCTTTAAATTTGTTGATGTGTTTGGGTTTAACTTATCTCTTTAGCTTAAACTAGTACCTATCAAAAATAATTGTTAAATAATTTACGGGTGTTATTTTTAGAAAATTATTAATATGTTCGGCGGAAGAAAGTACTTAGATAGATTGTAAGGTGTCCGTTAGCACCATTGAGTATTTAAAAGAAATGGCATTTGGGAATTAACTCTAATTTTGAGTTAACATGCCATGTATGTTCTCTAAATGCCACATTTCCTTTCCTTGTTTTTGGCATCGCCAAATTTGGGTTCTTCATCTTTACCCACTCTTATAATCAATTTCATGATGCCTTTGCCTTTTTTTGACTTTGTTGTAGAAATTTAGTAATTTTGGCAAAACAAATCCACTTTAAATTGTTGTGAGACATGTACTTTCCAATGAAAAAATATAACAAATGTCACATCGTCGTCACATATGCATACGTTGGAGAAACATCATATTTTCATTCAAGCCGGTTTTTTATTGTAATTACTACCAGATGTTTTTATATTTGTTTTCGGGGAATTTCGTGAAGCTTATTTCTGTATAATTCCCTTTGGTCCTTTTTTAGTAGCAAATTTTATTTTTTCCTCTTTCCTTGTAGTGAGCAATTAAAAATAATAACCTCCCAGGAAGCGCGTTTTTTATGTATGCAATGTTCAGTACTTTATCCTGAATTTTTAAGTACTCTCTAATTTCTCGCGAAAAAGAATTATATTTTTGGCACTTCAGTGGAAAAAGGCTCTCTTATATTCCCTGCAAATGTTTCATGTATATATATATATACGAGGATATTATATATATAGTATATAGTAATATATATATATATAGTATATATATATATATATAGTATTATATATATATATATATAATATATATATATATATATATTCTATATATATATATAAGTATATATATATAATAGTATATATATATGATAAGTATAAGCCTTTATATAGAATCCTTGTAATATTTTAGAAGGAAAAAACAAAACATATTTAATAATTTACTTAGGCACAAATTTTCGTTTCTTTTTCCTTAAACCTCATTAGGGGCTGGTTGTTGTAAGACTAAAATTACAATTTAATATTAACAATAGAAATCTAAAAAGTAATTTAAATATTTAGTTTAAGATTTTTATAGAAATAAGTGGAGTTTCAATATGTTATTTAGAGTGGGATTGAAATTGATTTCACCCTTTTTGCCTATTGTAATTATTGGTGTTAAGGATGTATAGTAGGATTCAGTAATTTTCTCTGTGTAAATCTTTTTGAATGTATGAGAAGGGGTCATGTTCGTTTAAATCTTCAATAGTATGGTTAATGCATGGCACGATGTAATGTGAGGGCAGAATTTGGGTTGTCAGTGGTAGGTCATGTTTGTTGTTGTACAGTCCTAGCGCGTTAAAGCCCATGTGTTTCCTCGCGATGTATAAGGAGTTTACAATGAAGACAAGGGATTTATATAAACACATTGGGGTATGTTTTAGTGGGTCGATTTATGTTGGGTCTAATAGCTTTAAGGGGTAAATTTCCTGAAAAGGGTGAGTTTTATATTATTGAGTAAGATGTATTTCAATTATTTAAGAGGAATGTTAGGTATGGGTAAGAAAGGGTTGTTTTTAGAGTGGTTAATTTGTATGAAATAAAAGGAATTTTTTTGCTTGTTTTAAGGGGCACGATTGTATAATGGAAATGAGGGCTAAGAGTTTGGTTAAAAATAGAGAAAAGGCTAATTAGGTTTCAGTTGTTAGAAAGAGGGAGAGCTATTCTTAGAGTCTGAGAAATAAGAAACAAGTGTTCCTATTTTTGTGGTTGGTTGAATGGGA
>JABUQX010098209.1:2500-15000 GCA_015478945.1 Trachelipus rathkii
TCCTCATGTCTCTTACGCTCAATCCCAGAAATCACCCTTGTTGCTCAATGTTGCACTCTCTAATCTCTATCATATATGTCTTTCCTTAAATAAGGGGTCCAAACTTCTGCACAACTCTAATACTGGCCTAACAATTATTATACAGTTTAATATAACTTAATTGCTCTTGTAAAAGACATTGCAAAAATTTATTATACTTCACATCTTATCAGCTTTATTCCTTGCTTCCAAACACTGATTAGCTATTTCAAATTACTACTTATAATCACACCTTAATCTTTTTCTTGGTCCACATACACAAGCCAATCCCCTACAGACAAGTTACCCCAGCTCTGAACCCAGTGAACGCTTATTTTTCACTATTTCCCATGATGACATTGCCAATAAGCAGTACACAGTGCCTTATATTCCACAACCACTCTTTAAACCAACCATGTATCATCACTCCACCTATACCACATCAAGCGATAGCTTTTGCATCAGCTTTATGTGGGGAACCTTATCATAAGCTTATAAAATATCAACTGGATCCCCTTGGTCAATGCAGTTAGTTATGTATTCCGTAAATTCTAAAAGGTTTCTCTGACATGATCTACCCTTTTTAAAACCATGCTGGGAGTCATACAATATCTTATCATTCAAATATTTCTCTATATGACTTTACAGTACCTTTTCCAAAACTTTTATAATGAGATGTTAAACAAACTGGCCAATAATTTCACAAATCTTCCTTACTTCCAATGACAACATATGTTCTTTTACAGTCCTCTGGTAACTCACCAAATATTATAGATAATTTACAAATCAAATACAATGTCTTTGCAATGATGCTACTACCCTCCTTCAGATTTCAACCATATATATACCATCAAAATCTCTAGCTTTATGCAGTTTAACATTGTCTAGTAAAGATTTTTGTTTTAGGCCCTACCTCAATTTCTTTAAGTATTTATTACATGGATACCAGAACTATCAGTTTCCAAACTATTATCAAATCTTTCTTCAGTAAATATTGAAACAAAATAAGCATTTAAAATGTTAACCAACTCCTTATCTGAATTTATTAAATTTTTATCAATTTTAATTGACCAGTTGTCATATTCCTTTTAAATTTATAAAAGCTAAAAAAAACTTTTCCAGTCCTTACATTACTAAATTAATTTATCACTCTCTTTGCCTTTTTTATTGACTGGTTAAGAATTAAGATCATTACTAATTTTCCTATAATTTTCTAAATCATCCTTCATACTACTATCCTTAAATATTTTTAAAACACCTATGCTTTTTCATTAATTTTCTCTTCTCTCTATTCCACCAAATACGTTTTTTCTTGGCCACCCTAATGGGTCTATCCCTAAATCTAAACATATTTACCACCAAATACGTTTTTTCTTGGCCACCCTAATGGGTCTATCCCTAAAACATACTGACTGAATATTCATCAAAATTTGTTTAGTATTCCCACATGACAAAACAATTTTGAACTTTAAACTACTTACCCTAGCCAATTATCCTAAGCATGTCTTAAAAATTGGCAAAATCACCATTTCAGAAATCTATATCTTTTCCTTATTAACTTGCAATTTGGGCCCAGATATCACATTCATTATGGTCACTAATTCCCAAATTTTCCTCAATTCTAACCTCATCCACTATACTTTCATTGCTAGTTAATATTAAGTCTACATGTCTTGTAGGTCCATGGACTACTTGGCTCAAAATGTTGTCTAGTAAACAACTTATAAATACAGATCTTCTATGATCCACACTTGACAAGGAAACCCACTGAATGCCAGGAAAATTAAAATCTTCCATTATAACTATCTTTTTCTTTGATATGCTGTCTTGATTTCTTTCACCATTTCTACATCTAATTCTTGACTCTGGTTAAGAGGTCTATAAAAAGCCCCTTTTATGTATGAATTATTATACATAGAGATATCTACACAAACAGATTCAGCATTATGATCAGTTTTAATATCAGTCATTAACACAGATTGAATATTGCTTTTAACAGTGCCCCACCACCACCCTTCTTTCCTCTTCACTGGTATAAATAAAATGAATATACATCTATTTCATTTCCATAAAGTGCTTCATTAACTCAGGTCTCAATAACACAAATAGTGTCTACATTCTCCTTATGGTATAATTAATTAGTTCACCTTTTTATTTCTAAGACTATGAAGTAATGTTCAACAGTAATTTAATATTTGAAAGTTCCTCTATTCGAGCTTAAATGAAATAAATCAAAATTGATTTAATCATGATTTCGTCTTCTGATTATCTTCATGGCTTTTTTAAAGTAAAATTTTTTTTTTCTAAATTAATACCGTAATTATTCCCTAGTTATCAACTGCTTAATGATAAGTATATACATCTATATAATAAGCAAATTCATCATATAGTTTCAAATTCATTTTCATTAAAGAAATAAATAAAATTAAGATTACTGCAGTATATTTATATATATAGGCGTTGGCGGGGGTTGACTTGGAGCAATTTAGGTATACATAACGCAAAACTGTCATACAAAAAATGTACTTTTTTTGGAATTTTTTTTCTTTCTGAAAATCAAGTCATAAGCACGCAAATAAATAGCATTTAAGTAACAATACTCTAATAATAATAGTTTTTAATTAAAGTTCAAATAAAGTTCATTCAGACTCACCTTGGAGGGGTGAAATCAGGCATCTTGTTTAATTCTCCTTTATGTATAAAATTCAATTTTATATTTAATTTTTTACTTAAATATAATGCTTTTACGCATAGTAATAAGTAATACATATAAATGTCAATAATGATTACATAAAATAAGAATAAAAATGTGGTGGCCCAATTTATCCCCTCTCAATGGAAAAATTTTGACACCTATTTTGAATTCAAATTTTTGCATAATAATTCATTTTTTATTTTTAATTTTTACTTAATAAAAGTAACTATTATATTTTTTAAAAATTTAGCTAACGTAATAAAAATCGTCAAAATACATAAAATAAGAATACAATGATGGCCCAGTCACCTCTAAATCAATTTTTACGGCGGGGTGAATGGGACCAAGTTAGGCCCGTGATGATTTGCCTTCTAGTATGAGTTTGGAACAAAACTTTAGCAAAACATTAGCCAGTTTAAACTCGCGTCACTACCAGTTTCAGCTACCCACTAAACAATAATTAAAATGCCCACCTTCTACTCCTGTTTAAAGCTAACTTAAGATATAAATAACCATTTATCACTACCGGAAATTGCTATTACCTATAGCGCGTTATTTCCATAATTTATACAGATGTTAGCTTCCAAACTTTTTTAATTGAATGAATAGTATTTTATTTTTTTTTGTAAGCATTTTCCTTAAATTTTGTGTGTGCGCAAATGTTTTTAAACTTTCTGGATTATTCATATTTTAGATGTTTAAATTTTAATAGGGTTTTGCATTTTAATTAGGCTTTACGCGTATGATAATTTTTCTCATTTCCTGCCTTAGTTTTAGTCTTTTTTTTTTTGTGTGTGTGTGCGTTGTTGATAGGTCAGATTTTGCGTAGGTGAAGGCTTTCTATTGACTTTACGCAACATAAAGTGGTTGCACTCAACTTTGCATCCGTGGAATACAACCATCTCTTTAACTCTAACCCTAATTTTTTGCCTTCTTGTCTGAGACCCAGAATGCTAAGATACGTCTTTCTGCTAACTTGTTTTAATATATCCAACTATAACTTATTTTCTAATTTCAGTCTGACGCGTGGAGTATGTGCCTATGTAAACATAAACACTGCTATAACACGTCTGGGAATCTCGAATCTCCTAACTTCGATGTTCTGTGGCTTAAAAATCTCTTTCTTCCTTCTACTAAATAATGCTTGTGCTTCTGCTAACCTGTTCTCACTAACAATGATTTCATGCGCTTTTCGATTTACCTTAACTAGCTTCTCAGAAACTGTCATATCCCCTTTTTTTAATTATGAAGTCCTCTTTTAGATTTCAATGTACCAACACTGAAAATGGATGGGTTTCCTCTCATACTATATAGGTTTAGGAAAGGAAGCCGAATCTTTCAGTATTCTCACAATCTGGAGAAACTAATTAAGGAACAACACACATTCTGGAGCGTCCCAACCAATTCTTGAACACACGTGACCAATGTTTCCTGCATTGCCATGCATATAAACAAAGGACCTTCGATCGCTATCAGTAATCTAACACAACCTTATATATACCTCTTAATTTTAATACTTTCTCTCAAACAGCTCCAACTTGCCTAATGCATTTTTTCCGGCACTTTGATCAGGCTGATTGGAGGGCATTTGCGTTGCTTCTATTCTAACTTTTAAATTTTTGGGGGGAAAAAAAAAAGGGGGGTGAAAAAAAACCTGCTTGACTCTGAAAGCTTCACCCTCCAGGGAGGCCGAATCGTTGATGGGATGAGCAGGTTTATTCCTTTCTTCGACTAATTTTTTTTCTCTCAAAATAATTATGGTTTCATTCGTCCTTGTTCTCTGGCCATCTCAGGCTCAGAGACAGTGCATATCAGGTGTGGAAAAATTATTGTTCTCCTATCACTCTTGCTAATTTTCATTCAGCTAGAAATCGTTGCAGGGGTACTTCTTCGACGAGCAAGCGGGCTTTTCATCAAACGAAAGTGCCGTAACCTCCTTGTTCTCCCTACTGAACAAATCTTTTCTGGCCTCTTGCGAAAAACATCTCTAACAACTTCTGTAATCTACCTTTCTCCTCTTATTCGTTCTGATGGTTCTGTTGCTAATTCCCAACTGAAAGGCCAATCTCTTCGGCGGCTGCCTATTTTCCTCTAACTGCAAACGCCTGGATGATTGCTGGCCTTCCATCAATGCCAATTTCAATGCTTATTTTTGGCTTCAAGTGTTTACTGAGGAAAGATTAGATTATATGGTTTTGGAGACTAATAGTTCTTGTATGCATGTACAAATAGATTACAGAATTTTGAATTTGAGCGTAAAAGATTTAAACGTTTTATTAGACTGCATAATTGATCAGGTAAAGCTGAGGCCTGAAATTGGGATAATATGGTAGAATTCCTGAAAGAGGGTAGCTAATCATGCATGCAAGGCACTGTAGTTTGATTTTTAAGGGCGATCTATTACATTTGGTGAGGTACAGATGACT
Organism: Trachelipus rathkii; assembly: GCA_015478945.1. Taxonomy (NCBI): domain Eukaryota; kingdom Metazoa; phylum Arthropoda; class Malacostraca; order Isopoda; family Trachelipodidae; genus Trachelipus; species Trachelipus rathkii. The sequence goes on from JABUQX010098209.1 coordinate 7,640, forward strand.
GGAAAAACAGCAATATGTTGTGCCTATTTTTAGTAAGAAAGGTAGTAAGGGAAGATTTGGGAATTATAGGCCCGTTAGCTTAAACATCTCTGGTTGTAAAGGTTCTGAAAAGTTACTGAAATGTAATATAGAGAAATATTTAGAAGATAACAGGTATTGTAAATGACTCCCAGCACGGTTTCAAAAAGGGTAGGTCATTGTCAGACAACTTTTAGATTATGGACTACATTACTGACTGCAATTGACCGAGGAGTATCCAGTTGATATTGTATATCTTTAGACTTTAGTAAAGCTTTTTTGATAAGGTTCCCCCACACAAGGCTGATGAAAAAGTTATTGCCATGTGGTATAGGTTGGGTGGTACATGGTTGGATTTAAAAGTGGTAGAGTTGTTGCGAAATAGAAAACAGTGTGTAACAACTAAAGGGGAATAAATCATCATGGGAAATAGTGAAGAGTGGGTTCCCCAGGGTTTCGTGCTGGGGCCACTATTGTTCCTGCATATATATAAATGAATTTAAGCAAACTCTATCATGTTATTTTGTAAGTTGCAGATGAACTTAAGTGGCCACCCTCAGTTGGAAATAGTGAAGGATGCATAAAGAATCGGAAAAATGATCTCGATAAACTTCTGGTGGGCAGATTTAAGTGGCAAATGAATTTTAAATAGTTAAAAGTGTAAGGTTCTTTTCACCTAGTTTACTCCAAATAAAAGTTTTACTACGATATGACTGGGGAGTGGCTTGAGTCCGTGGAACCAAGAAAAAGATTTAGGTGTGAATTATAAGCAGTAATTGAAGTAGGCTAATCAATGTTTGAAGCTAGAAAAGCTATAAGATGCTGGGCATAATAATGGCAATGTTGTTTACAAGAAGCAAGGAAGTAATAAGTAACTGTATAATAGCTATGTAGGCCAGTAATAGAGTATTGTGCACAGTTTGGGCCCTTATTTAAAGAAAGACTTAGATATGCTAGAGAGGAGAGAGTGCAAAGCAACAAGGATAATTTCTGGTTTGAGGGTAAGAGCTTATGAGGAGAGGCTGAAGGAGTTTTAGAATGTTTTCTGTAGAAAGGAGATTTCTCAGAGGGGACAATGATACAAGTCTACAAAAATATTTTTACATACTATTGATAATATAGAAGACGCATAAATTTTTCATAGATAAGAACATGGAGCAGGACCAGTGGGGGCTATAATAAGAAAATTAATAAGAAGAAAGCATGCATCTTGATATAAAGAAAGACTGCATTCAGTAATAGGGTTGTTAAATTTTGGAATGTCTGCTGCCAGAGAGGTTGTTGAGTGTGACTCGATTGCAAACATTTAAGAAACGGTTAGATTCGTTTATGGATGGGGTGGTGTTTTGGGTATCATATAATATATTGACGAGCAAATTGGCGGGTTTTTAAGTATAGTATTTATGTTAGATGGCATGTGTGACCAATACTTAGTTATTAATGCATTTTAGTGTGAACCCTGCATATTTATATATCATTAGTTTTGACTAAGCCAATTGGTGGATTTGTAGTTACTACACAAATTGACAAGCCTAGGGTGTTTTGTGGATTTGCATGCATGTTTGGTTAGTTGGGTTGACTGGGACAGTCTCGATAGGCCCATGTGGCTTTTTTACTGTCCTCTATATTCCTAATGCCTAGATGTCCTATAATGTTCTTAATTATTTGCCTACAATTCCGCATACATTGATTTCTCAGGTGCTATAGAAAAAAAAACTCAATCAAGTCTCTTAGAGGACAATCACCATAAAGAAAAACTTTTGAATTTTAATTCAGGTAGAATGAGGCTTCACTGCAAAGTATGATTAATAGTGCTTTTCTTTTCTCAGGCAACAGAATCTGTGATTCGGTTATTGGTGGACAAATGCCTCTAGCAATAAATCAAAATTGTATGTTTCCTTGGTTCTGGCTGATGAAAAACTATACTTGGATCCAATGATGAGAGCCATTGGACAGGCTTTGTAGCTTAGAAGGACATCTTTCTAATTCTTTTCTGTCATTTTTGATTAGCACAGTCTGGCATTCAAGTTTGTCATGTAAATCTAATGCAAAAGCTTAGTTGTTTTGGTTGTAAGCAGGCATTATTTACTGGACTTTAAGAAAATCTTAAATAATATTACAGTACAAGACATTGTAAATCTGTGAACATAAATGAACCAAGGTTCAGTTTGACGTCCAACCACTGGTCGTTAAAGTTAAGCTTTTTTTTTGCTTGAAGTCATTTTATAAATAAATAATGAATACCTTCAACTGCACAAAAATCAAAATCACTTCGTCAAACCTCAAAAAAAAAAAACGCGTTGAAAAGTATAAATCCCTAAAAAGAAAAAGATATAAACAGATTAAAGTCATAAGTCATACAGTCTAAAACACATCCATATCCAATCACCTTCATTGGAAGGATGAGCTTGAACAACTTCTAACGAAACGAGAATAGGAAGAATAGTAGTAATAGTGAACTAAAAAATAGGAAAAGTCCCAGTTGAGAAGTAGAGTACGGAGTGTCATTTTAAACTTAGCCCATTGGACACATTTAAGGAACATCAAATACAATTTCTTGTGTCCACAATTATACAGTAAGGAAAAATATATCAAAAATAATGTGAATCATGTACAAGGAATGCAATTCTTCATAAGTTTTGAAAATTTAAAATTTCCCTAACTTTTTTAATTTCCCTGACTTTTAGCATATTTTTTAAAACGTTTCCTGACTTTCCCTGACCAATTTTTTTTTCCCTGACTTTCCAGAAAGTGTGAACCCTGAATAAGACTAAGGTCTAATAACTTGAAATATGCTTAAGACCCTATAGGATTATTCAATACTTTGCGGATCTATAACTTTATCTTAAAGATGTCTGCTTTTTTATGCTTCATTACAATTGATTTAGAGTCTATGCTACGATTTTTATAAAAATCGGCAATGGAGCGTTTAAGCCAGATAATTAAAAAATATTTAAAAATCTGATAAAAAAAAAAATCTATTTATAGCTATGCTAAATTCCACAATTATCATTATTGCATCAGGAAATAATTTTATAGGCCTCTAACATTTCTACTAATATTTATTTTTCATTTTAATGCAAGAGTATTTTCAACAAAAGGCAATTAGCGTCGGGCGGGGTGACTGGGCCCGCCTCTTTAGGAGGGGTGATTCGGTCCACTCCAAAATAAAAAAAAAAAATAAAAAAAAAAAAATTTCGCTCATTTAATAGCCCCGTGGTAGTACTACTACAGTTTTATTTAGATCATCTTTAATTCTAGAAGTTTTATTTTTTCTAAAAATGTTAGAAAATTAGGGGTACAAAATGCCCTTCAAATAGAATTTCACTTTTTGAAAAATGTGAGTTTTTTTTTAACTTCGTTTAACAAATGAAAAATTGTGGATGATTTTAATTATTTTTTTCAAGTGGATACCCCCCGAGTATGTTAGTTTTAAAGTGGAAAAGTAAATTTTTATCCAACACAGTATTAGTGGCTTAAAATCACAGGGGTAACGTTGTCCGATTTCACCCTGCGTAAAAAATTGATGGAGGGTGACTCGGCCCACCATTGTTTTTTCGTATTTACGTATTATTATTGACATTTTATTTATGAATAAATTATTATAAATAAGTTAGCTTATATTAAGTGAAAAAAATTTTTTAAAAAAATGAAATTTTAATAAAAAAAACGAATTCAAAAAAGTCAAAATTTTTGAGCGGAGAGGGGTGAATCGGACCACCTTATTTTTATTCTTATTTTATTTATCATTATTGACATTTTTATTACTTATTACGAATTTTAATATGATAAATAATTTTTTATATAAGTAAAAATTTAAAATATAAAATTGATTTATACGTAAAAGACGAATTTAAACAGATGGTCCGAGTCACCCCTCAATGGTGGTCCGCTTCACCCCTCCATGGTCAGGCTAAAGGAGCTTTATTAAAACTTTAATAAAACTTTTATTATTAGAATTACATTATTATTTTTTTGTGTGCTTATGACCGACTATAGGGCCTTGATTTTAAAACAAAAAAAAAAAATTCCAAAAAGTGCATTAGGGGAGAGTCGGGAGACCAAGTTATGCCTAAGGTGGTCCGAGTCACCCCGCCCAACGCTACATAACAGAACCACTATATCATATTCTTATAAAAATCACAGCATACTCTTAAAAAAAATATAATGAAGAAAAAAAAAAATGGGCAATATCTTTAGGAAAAAAAGTTACAGTCTTTCAAAGTTGAAACTCTTACACTTTTTATCCTCAATCCATCCAGGTTAGGTCTCATTATAAGCCCTTTAATTCAGCTTATGAAATATTTTGTTAGGTATACACAGTAAATCTGTGTATACTTAAATCTTATCATAACCTGAAATAGGATGATTCTAAAACGAACAAGAGGCCTATTCATTTTTTTTATAAACCTATAGGAAAATTTTTAACTCTGAGGCTATAACTTTTTTCCTAAAGATATCAGTCATTTTTGCTTTTTCTATTCATTTTTTTTAGAGAATATCTTATGATTAAAAAAAAAAAAAATTTATAAGAAAATCCCATGAGAAAATTCAAAACTTTGAGGCAGTAACTTTTTTTTCCTAAAGCCGCCAGCCCGCCACCTTTTTTTTTTTTTTTTGGTAATAGTAGTCTCTTTAGGAAAAAACTTACGGCCTCTCAAAGTTTGAATTTTCCCATAAGATTTTCTTATAAAAAAAGAGAAGAAAAAAAAAAAAAAAAAAAAAATTTAAATCACAGGATATACTCTAAAAAAAAAAATAGTGAAACTTAAAAAAATCGAAAATGATTTAAGTCTTTAGGAAAAAAAGTTACAGCCTCTTAAAATTTCAAAATTTTCCCCATAGGCTTTCTTAATAAAAAAAATTAGTGGGCCTTGTCGACGTTTACTGCCCTCTACGTTCAGGTTATGATAAGATTTGTCAAGTCTACATAGATTTTCTCTGTATACCTAACAAAACTTATCATAACCTGAACTAGAGGGCCTGAAATAAGACGTAACCTTGATGGATCTAAAATGAAAAGTTTATGGTAGTATTAACAACTTTGAGAAGCTATAACTTTTTTCCTAAAGACCGCTAATTTTCGTTTTCACTATTCTTCATTATTATTTTTTTTAGGGAATATCCTATAAATTTCATAAAAATCGGGGGTGAAGCCCTCTGCACTACTTTTCTATTCGTTAAAATTTCTTTAGATTCGATGCTATTATTTTTATAAAAATCTGAGATATAGTGACTATATAAATACCCAACAAAAATTGGGAAAATTAGTTACTAGGCCCTAACCCTAATACCAATCCAAAGATAACCCATTTCATTCACATTACCAAACACATACAAACATTCAAGAAAATAAATTACTGTAAAATGGCTAAATTTGAGAAGGTTGATTGAAATAGGTCTAGAACTAATATAATATTTTGCAACTTTTAAAATTCTATTTACAGGTAGGCCCATATTTTGAAATGGTATGAAATAGTTTAAGAAAAAAAAAACTGTCAACGCTAAGATAAACACCCAAAGTATCCAATGACCTTTCACAGACCAAATTATATAATCGACTACCTTAGTTCCTTTATGAACATATCAATAAATAATAAAAATTAGGGTCTATATTCGTTATTTCTTTTTGTTTCCTTTGTATTTTGACTAAAAGGAGATAGCTTCTATAAAATATGTAATATCAATATCGGAATAAGATATCAAATTGAAACCCTAACTTCAAGAATAACACACCTTCAATTATGGAACTTACTGAGGCAAATATTTATTTTATCTCACCTTATTTAATGAAAGATAACCTCTAAAAAATGAATGCAAAAAAATATCAGATATGTATTCCCGACTAACATCCGTGAAATAATATGACAATAAGAAAAAAACGACGTATTTTTGTTTTGATTTCAAATTCTATACAGCATTCACCAAAACGTAAACATAAAGCAAGGTCTAGCCATCTTGCAAATAATAAAAGGGGACTCCAAACACGGAGTCCGACTTTGTTGATCCTTTTTACGCATGCGCAAATGGACGTTAGAAACAAAAACTTGTGCACAATGCGTGCACTTCATATAAAGATAAAAAAACGTTTGACAGTTTTGAAAGAAATCGTCAAATACTGACAAATAGTAATTAAATACTAAAATAAATAAAAATTTACAATATTATTCCTCTAAAAATCTAATATATATATATATATATATATATATATATATAATACTATATATATATATATTAGTCTATATATATATATATAATATTTATATATATATATAATATATATATATATATTATATAATATATATATATATATATATATATGAAAAGTAAGGTATAGTCATGATGGGAGGGACTTTAATTTTCCTAGAATTCAGTGGGATTCCTTGTCTAATGTGGATCATAGAAGTTCTGTATCTAAAAATTGTATACTAAACCACTTTTGAACCAGGTGGTCCATGAACCTACAAGACACGCAACACTGTTAGACAATATTCACTAACGATAAAAGTATGGTTCGAATGAGATTAGAGTTGGGGAGAATTTAGGAATTAGTGACCATAATATAGTTAAATTTAACATGAACGTGATATCTGGGCCAAAACTGTAAGTAAATAAGGAAAAGATCTGAGATTTCCGAAGTGGCGATTTTACCAAATTTCGAGACATGCTTAGTATAAGTGACTGGGATAAGGAGTTTAAAGACCAATATTGCTTTATCATGTGGAAAACTTTAAGTAAATTTTTATGAGTATTCAGTCTGTGTTTTAAAGATAGACCCATTAGGGTGGCGAAGAGAATACTTATTTGGTGGAGTAGAAAGATTAAGAGAGAAAATCGATGAAAGCGAAGATGTTTTGGAATATTCAAAGGTAGCAGTATGGAGAAAGATTTAGAAAATTACAGGAAAAAGAGAAATGAACTTAACCAGTCAATAAGAAAGGCTATTAGAAATATTTTATTCCTGTATTAAACCTTACTATTTTGGTATTAACTATTATAGATTGAACTAGTGTATTTTAAAAATGTTTACAAAAATTTAGAAATATTTCTGGTCCCTCTGAATTTTACACTATGGTTTAGAGACTTTCTTGGCTTTGGAAATATATTTTTGTTAGGCAACAGCCAAGGTTTGATTTGAAAAAATAAAACGAGGACTTTAGAAAAAAAAAGTCAATTGGGCTAACAGTGAAATGATATAGCTGCGAGCTTTTATGTAGCATTATGCTATTTGTTGAATTATATATTGAACTTCGTAAAGACCAAGATTCCGTAAAGTATTTCATTTAAATATTAATACATTTCAGAACTTTTTTTAGAGTAAGTTCTTATAAGGCAAGGAGAGT
>JABUQX010098209.1:27500-37500 GCA_015478945.1 Trachelipus rathkii
AAATGTTTTTGGTATATTCTTAACAATTTATAATTAGCAACTTAAAAGAACTTATAATCGAACAATTTTTTCTTAAATTTAATTTAATGAGCCTTTTTTTTTATTTAACACTTTCATGTGTAAATACGCAAATAATATATCATTTTCATTTAAAAAAAAACTGCATTTTCGAGACAAATGAAGCACACCCTACCCAGAGGAGTTTCAAGTTAAGACTGAAACCGAGTATATTGATAAAGTCGGCAAAATTTTCCTAAAATATTCCTCCGCCGAGTGAAGAAAACCTACAAGAGTAGGTTAGTATTTTTTTAATTATAACTTAAAAATACATTTCCCTATGATTTTTACATTCTGTTTTGAATTTCCTTTCATTTATAATAAGTTAAAATTAAAAATTTACTTTAGATCAAAAGGTCAATAACTAGACTCCTATAATATATATAAATATATATATTTATATAATAAAAATAAAAATATATATATATAATATATATATATATATATATATATATATATATATATATATATATAAATCTAGTTCAGTAGTTTTTAACTACAAATAAATTGGCAACTATGGTCTCTGAAAATTTTCAAACTTCTTCAGCGCTCGCCTGACCTGGGGGAAAACATGGACCACAAGGACATGGAGGAGGGAGAGGACGTGTAGATATTAGTTACGGTGTTTTAATTACAAAAATTAATAATGTGTTTTTCTTCCTAAATAAGAATGCCTTGCTTACCTGATATTGATTTTTTGCAAAAATTTTAAAAACACACAACCGGCCGGCGAAAAGTCGCAGGCCCAAAGGCGCATAGGCGCAAGGCGCTAGGCGCATTGAGGTTGACAAAAATATAGGCGCATAGGCGCTAGGCTCCACTAGTCCGCGCATAGGCATAGTAATGGGGAACAACTAGCAGCCAGACTACATCGTTAAATTGGCAAACCTAATCGTTAAAATTTGGCAACCTAATCCGTTAATTTTGCGCATTTTTGGTACTTTTACTAATTTTTACCATTTTTTTTACTAATTTGCACTTTTAACGTGTGAAACGGTAAAGGAACGGAAGCCAGATTTTGCGTTAAATCGCGCCACCTTAAATCCGTTAAATTATGACCTTTTCACCCCATCCAAGGATTTCTTGATCTTACCTTTTTGCCTGATTTTAGCTACTTTTTTTGAGCATTCTAGTCCATATTCAGCCAAACCCCCAACTCCGGAGATTTGGGATTTTATCCCATTACAGCCCTCAGTCGAAGACAAAGACTTGAAAATTATTTTGGAAGGTTTTGGAAATTCCTCATTCGGCATCTGACTTGAAATTTCCATCATTTCAACAGATTTTGACGTTTGATACGTCAAACTTAGGGTTTTTAAGGTCGGTGAGACCGAATTTTAAGTCTGGAAGACCGTTTCAGAGGTTTCTGACCTGAGTCATGGTTTTAGCCCCAAAAATGGGACTGAGCCCTCAAAGCGGGCTTTGATTCCTGAGAAGTGGTTTGAAATAATCGCAGAAAGACTGAAACTTGGAGGCGGGTAGAGAGCCAGAGTCGGAGACGAGTTGGAGTCGGATTCGATCGGAGTCTAAGAAGACCCCCCGGAGGGGTTCCCTCCTGAAAAAAGAAAGAAATGCAATGAATGCAAAAACAAGGAGAAGAAGAAAGGTGAAGAAGAAGAAAGAGAAGAAGAATATGGAGAGAGAACAGAAGCAAAAGGTAGAAGGAGAGTAGAGAAGATCAGAGTCGGAACGACACCGGTGCTGAAGCCGGTTCGGTGTCTAGTGAGTAAACATTCGTTTAATTAATAGACTTTTTAGAGTTCAATTAAGACAGCCTTTTGTCTTGTACATATCGTCAATTGCATTGCATTTTGCAAAGATAAACCGTTTTCTAAATGTTGAAGACTGACATTTATACTTTTCAAATCTCATTTCTTTTATAAACGCTAACTAATATAATTTTTTCCTTAAATTGAAACATGCATATATATTGTTGCTTTTTTTTATGTATTTTTATTTTTTTATACATTTGTTAATGTTATTTTTTAATTTATTTTATTTTTATTTTTATTTTTTTAAAATTTTTTCTAACTATTTTTTATTTTACATTTTTACTTTGTGTTTTATTTTTTATTTTTTTTCTAACTATTTTTTATTTTACATTTTTACTTTGTTTAATTTTTATTTTTTATTTTTTATTTATCTTAATTATTTATATTTATTTTTCAACTTTATTATTTTCTGTAATTTTAAATTTAGAAAATTAACATATTTTTGATTTTATATTCTCTTGTTATTTCTAAATTTTTATATTTTTAATTCACGTCATTTTTATATATTTTATTTTTATTTATTTTTTTTTTTTTTTTTTTTTTTATTTCTTTTTATTTTTAACTTTTTTTTTTATTATTTTTTATTTAAATTTATTTTTTAACTATTTTTTTTATAAGTTTAATTATTTTGTTTTATTTTTACTATAAAAATTTATTTATTTTGTTACAAAAAACTTTGATATAGAATTTTTAGATAGTAACGTGTTTTCATCAACCTGGTGGGAACACTGTGGGCCTTTGATTTTTACTACCAAAGACTGCTTAGAAAAGAGTAGATGTCTATAGATTTAGTTGAAATCAGGAATAAATCCTTTTTTTCCTATATCACCTATCCTTCAAATGATTGATGATTGAGCTCATCTTTTGTCCAAGATAACTTAAAAACTTTTATTTATTTTGTTTGTTTCTTTAAACATTTAGTTTTACTAAAATTTTATTTTTTTATGTTGGATAAACTTTGTAAAACAAGTTTCATATTACATATCCTTTAAGCAGTAAATCAGTAAATTCAAGTAAATCAAAACTGCCCTCCATACCCGTCCTACCCATCCATGATCTATAGATCTATTGATCTTGATTTATTGATTCATGTCATATTTTGTATAATATACACAAAAAACTTTATTTATTTTTGTTTTGTTCTTTTAACTTTCGTTTTTTACTATAAAATTTATTTATTTTTGTTTTATTTGCTTTAAACAATTTTTTTTACTAAAAAATTTATTCTTGTATTTATAACTTAAAAAAAATCTGCCATTTTTACATACCTAAACCAGTAAATCATAATCAGTAAATCAAACTGCCCTCCATACCCTCCTACCATCCATGATCTATTGATCTATTGATCTATTGATTCAAGTATATTTTTATAATATAACACAAAACTTTTATTTATTTTTGTGTGTTTCTTAAAAATTATGTTTTTACGACAAAAAAATTATTGTTATGTTTCATATCCTTTAAACATTTGTTTTTACTAAAAAAATTTTATTTTTTGTAACTTTACAACTGATAAAAAATTGGCATTTTCCATCAGCTTAAGCAGTAAATCATAAATCAGTAAATCAAAACTGCTCTCCATACCCTCCTACCCATCCATGATGATCCATGATCTATTGATCTATGATCTATGATCATTTGATTCAAGTCATATTTTGTATAATATAACACAACTTTTATTTATTTGTTTGTTTCTTTAACATTTTGTTTTACTAAAATTTATTCTTTTATGTTTATAACTTAAAAATTTTTGCATTTTTACATACCTTAAATCAGTAAATCCAAGCTATCATCCAACTCCCTCCTACACTTCCATGATCATTGATTCTATTTCGACCTAGAGCGAGTGCGATGATCATGATTTAAACTATCTCCTGAAACCTACTCCAAAAGCTTTTATTTTTTGTCGTAAAAATTATTTCATACGTCAGGTTCCACTAAAAAAATTTATTCTTTTATGTTTTATAACTTAAAAATTGCATTTTTACATACCCTAAAGACATGTAAATCAGTAAATCAGTAAATCAAACTGCCCTTCATACCCCCTTACACACTTATTGATCTATTGATCTATTGATCTATGATCTATTGATTCAAGTCGAATTTTTGTATAACATAACACAAAAACTTTTATTTATGTTTGTTCTTTAAACATTTAGTTTTACTATAAAATTATTTATGTTGTTATTTTGCCTAATATTTTGTTTATACTAGAAAAATTTATCCCTTAGTTTATAACTTTAAAAAATCTGCATATTTACATACCTTAAAGCAGTAAAATCAGTAAATCAGAATCGAGCAGCGCCACCATGCCCGCCCTACCCTGCATGATCATTGATCTATTATCATTGACTATGCATCTATTGAGTTTCAAGTCATATTTTGAAAACATAACAAAAATTTTATATTTTTGTTTTGTTTTCTTTAAACTTTTCGTTTTTTTACTAAAAAATATTTATTTTTGCTTATTCTGGTTTAAAATATTTTGTTTTAACTAAAATTTCTTTCATTTTTATTGTTTATAACTTAAAAAATTGCATTTTACATACCTTATATGAGGTAAATCAGTATATCAGTAAATCAAAATCACGCTCCCCACTCTATCCTTGATCTATTGATCTATTGAATCTAAGGCCGCTGATCTATTAATTCAAGTAATATTTTGTATAAACATAACACAAAAACTTTATATATTTTGTTTTTGTTTTTTAAACATTTGTTTTATATAAAAAAATTTATTATTTTTATTTACTATAAAAAATTTATTTATTGTTTATTTGCTTTTAAACATTTTGTTTTTACTAAAAAATTAATCTTTTTATGTTTATAACTGTTTAAAAAATTGCATTTTTACATACCTTAAAGCAGTTAAATCAGTAATCAGAAAATCAAACCTCCCTTCATACCCCCCCCCCACCACTTCATGATCTATATCTATTATCTATTGGATTCATTGTCATGTTTTGTATAAACATATCTCAAAACTTTTATTATTTTTGCTTATTCTTTAAACATTTTGTTTACTAAAAAATTTATTCTTTATGTTTATAACTTAATAAAATTTGCATTTTTTACACCAAAGCAGTAAATCAGTAAAAATCAGTAAAACAAATGCCCTTATACCCCCCTACACTTCCATTGCTCTATCTGATCTATTGATCTATATGATTCAAGTATATTTTGTAAACATATCTTCAAAAGCTTTTATTATTTTTGCTTATTCTTTAAAGCATTTTGTTTTAACTAAAAAATTATTCTTTTATGTTTTTAACTTAAAAAAATTTGCATGTATACATACCTTAAAGCATTAAAGCAGTAAAGTATATTATATCAAACTGCCTTCCATACCCTCCTACCCTTCCATTATCTATTCCTCCTACCCATCTATTATCTATTGATCTATTGATTTCAAGTCATATTTATATTTTGTAAAAATAACACAAAACTTATTTATTTGTTTTTTTCTTTAATCATTTTGTTTTCTACTATAAAAATTTATTTATTTTGTTTTATTTTCTTTAAACATTTGGTGTTAACTAAAATTTCTTTCATTTTATGTTTATAACTTAAAAAATTTTTGTTTTGCAGTTTTTACATACCCTTAAGCAGTAAATCAGTAAAATTAAGTAAAATCAGTAAAATAAGTAAATCAGTAATCAAACTATCATCGCTACCCTTCCAATGATCTATTGATTATTGATCTATTGATTCTATTGATTCAATCATATTTGTATAACATATCACAACTTTTTATTTTTGTTTTGTTTCTTAAAACATTTTGTTTTTACTAAAAAATTATTCTTTTTATGTTTATAACTTAAAAAAATCTGCATGTTTACATACCTTAAAGCAGCAAATCAGTAAATCAGTAAATCAAACTGCCCTCCATACCCTCCTACCCTTCCATGATCTATTGATCTATTGATCTATTGATTCAAGCCATATTTTGTCAAAACATAACACAAAACTTTATTTATTGTTGTTTTGTTTTTTAAACATTTTGTTTACTAAAAAATTTATTCTTTTTATGTTTATAACTTAAAAAAATTTGCATATTTACATACCTTAAAGCAGTAAATCAGTAAATCAGTAAATCAGTAAATCAGTAATTCAGTAAATCAAACTGCCCTCCATACCCTCATACCCATCCATGATCTATTGATCTATTGATCTATTGATCTATTGATCTATTGATTCAAGTCATATTTTGTATAACATAACACAAAAACTTTTATTTATTTTGTTTTGTTTCTTTAAACATTTTGTTTTTACTAAAAAAATTATTTATTTTGTTTTATTTTTACTATAAAAATTTATTTATTTTTGTTTTGTTTCTTTAATCATTTTGTTTTTACTAAAAAATTTATTTTTATGTTTATAACTAAAAAAATTTGCATTTTTTACATACTTAAGCAGTAAATCAGTAAATCAGTAAAGCAGTAAATCAGTAAATCAGTAAATCAAACTATCATCCAACTACCCTCCTACCCATCCATGATCTATTGATCTATTGATCTATTGAGCTATTGATCTATTGATCTATTGATTCATGTCAATTAAAGTAATCTTTTTGTATAACATAACATAAAAACTTTTATTTATTTTGTTTTGTTTTCTTTAAACATTATGTTTTTACTATAAAAATTTATTTATTTTGTTTTATTTGCTTTAAACATTTTGTTTTTACTAAAAAATTTATTCTTTTTATGTTTATAACTTAAAAAAATTTGCATTTTTACATACCTTAAGCATAAATCAGTAAATCAGTTAAATCAGTAAATGCAGTAAAGCAGTAAATCAGTAAATCAGTAAATCAAGACACCCGTCCATGACCTTTTCCTACCCTATCCATTCTATTAGATCTATTGATCTATTGAGCTAGTTATCTATTTGATCTATTGATTTCATGTCATATTATAAAAGTATCTTTTGTATATTAACATAAACATAAAAAACTTTTATTTATTTTGGTTTTGTTTCTTTAAAATTATGTTTTACTATAAAAATTTATTATTTTTTATTGGCTTTAAACATTTGTTTTTACTTAAAAATTTATTCTTTTTATGTTTATAACTTAAAAAATTTGCATTTTTACATACCTTAAAGCAGTAATGGTAAATCAAGTAAAGCAGTAAAACAGTTAAACAAAAGCATACTATCTATCATACTTTCCTCCTACCCTCCATGATCTATTGATCGATTGATCTATTGATCTGATGATCTATTATTCATGTCATATTTTGTACAACATAACACAAAAATAAATTCTTTGTTGTAGCTATTGTTGTTGAAATTCGCGTTTTTGTTGCATTTGTTGCAGTTGTTGATGTTGCAGTTGTTGAAATGTTACGTTTGTTGTGCTTTTGTTTTGTGTTGTGATGTTGTTGTAAATGCTGCGTTTTGTTTGTTGGTTTGGTGTTGTTGTTGTTGTTTTTGTGTTGTGTTGTTTTGTTGTTGTTGTGTTTTTTTGTTGTTGTTGTAAATATATCAACGTTCAAGTTAAATGAAATATACAACACTTTTCAAACATTCTTAATAATATGTAATGTTAATTTGCAATAACATGTTAATATTGAAAACTAAACAAAAATACATATCATCCTAACCCAACTGACATACAGCATTCGTTAACAAGGTAACTAAAATTAAAAGTTTCAACTTACCAGCAGAAGATGGCATAGCAATCTCAATCTTTACTATACACACACAACCGCTCAAAAATATTATTATTTTATATTATTTATATTATTATATATATTATTATTTTATTTTATTATTATTATTATTATTATTATTATTATTATTATATTATATTATTATTATTATTATTATATCAAACCATATATTTATGAACATAACAAAACGCTAACACACCAGATACACACACGCACACACACACACACAACACACACACACACACAACACACACACACAACACACAGCCACCACAACACACGACACACACATACAAGAATTATACACTTTACTTAATACAGTACCATGCAATCATCGTATGTAACTTACTGATCACAGACTGCTATTTCTATGATGTAAGCAGATGTGTAACATATTTTTTAAGCGTCGTTGAAATATTATATTTTTGCCCATATTTAATATAAAACATTCCTTTTGTTAGTATTTTTTCTTTTACGTTTCTATTATACTTTATATTTATATTTATATTTTGTTAAAAGTTATTTATTTATTTATTTTGAGCCTGAACTCAAGGATTTAACCCCCCCAAAAGGTTTTTTTATTCCAGAAGGTTTTTAAATAATCGATAGGTCATTTTGATGGTTTCAATCGATTTATCGATTTTTTTACCCCTATATGAGGTTTAAATCATCTTCTACGTGCTCTGGTTGACTGAAAAATAGATATATCGAAAGAAAATTATTAATAAATTTGTGCTATATACGCCGTAGTTAAAGTACGGGTATTGGAGAACCTGAATTCCATAAGAAACCGGAACCCTGGTAACTTGAAACTGAATATATATATATAGAGAGAGAAAGCAATCAGAAGAAAAGAATAGAATGGGGAAGAGTAAAGTAAATCAGAAAGATTGTATGGAAAAAGAAGAATGAAAATCGTGGAAATTGAAGCAGTCAATAATGCTTTAAGTATTGTATATTCGGAGAGGAGAACAGCATTGAGATTGTAGTTTCATTAAAATAGCCAAAATTATTTTCATTCTCGATCGATATTTTAAAAATTTTAAATATTTATTAAATTTTATTTATCTTTTTTTTTTCTGAGATGGAGGAGCAACATATTTTTCGGCAACATTTCTTTTACTTATTTTGAGTGAATTACTAATAACAAATTTAATAAAGAAGAAATTTGAAACTTTAATTATCTAGTAAAATGTGAAGGGCTTTCTCGATGTCGTCGAGTCATTGAAGAAAATTTTAAAATTCTCTTGCGACTGATAGCGAGGGCGAAAAACCCCCTCGATCGCTTTTTTTCTTTCGTGAATGTGTTGATAAGTGTTAAAAACTTCAGCTACCAACGCCACCTGCAGTAATGCGGGACATGTGATATGTATAAATAAAAATAAATAAATAAATATATAATATAATAATATATATATTATATATATATTATATATATATATATATATATAAAATATATATATATTATATATATATATATATTATATAATATATATATATAATATATATTATAAATAATATATATATATAATATAATATATATATATATATATATATATATTAATATATAATATATATATATATAATATATAATATATATAAATATATATATTATTATATATATATAATAATATATATATAATATATAATATATATTATATATAGATATATATATATATATTCTTCCAGAGATACATTTTGAATCAGTTTCCAGGTTCCTTGAATCCTTCCAGGATTCCAGGATTTCCAGATTTCCAGTCCCGGTCAATATTACACTTTAACTACTATATATCGAAACAATTTATTATGTAATTTTCTTCGATATATTTTTCAGTCAACCAGAGCACGTAGAAAGACGATTTAAACATCGATATATGGGTAAAAAACATCGATAAATCGATTGAAACCATCAAAAATGATCTATCGATTATTTAAAACCTTCTAGATAAAAAAAAAACCTTTTTTTGGGGTAAATCCCTTGAGTTCAGGCTCAAAATTAAATAACCAACTTTTAACAAAATATAAATATAAAGCTATAATTAGAAAACGTAAAGAAAAATAACATAACAAAAGGGAAATGTTTATATAAATATGGGAAAAAAATAAAATATCTTCAAACACGCTTAAAAAAAGATGTTTACCACATCATGCTTTAACATCATAGAAATAGCAGTCATGTGATCAGTAAAGTAATTACGATGGATTGCATGGCTAAGATTAAGTAAAGGTCTATATTATTGTATTGGTGTGTGTGAGTGTGGATGTGTGTGTAGTGTGTGGTGTGTGTGTGTGTGTGTGAGTGTATGTATATGTGTTGTTAGGTTTGTTATGTTCATAAACAAAAGTGATATAATAATAATAATAATAGATAATAATAATAATAAATAATAATAATAATATAATAATGAATAATAATAATAAATAATAATAATAATAATAATAATAATAATAATAATAATAATTAATAATATAATAATAATAATAATAATAATAATA
>JABUQX010098211.1:0-30000 GCA_015478945.1 Trachelipus rathkii
TAATAAAACATAATATTACTATATATATACTAGTATAAATAAAGAAGATAATAACAGGAATTACGAACTTAGTATAAATATAAATACTCATATTAAATAAGAACAAAATCAATGAAGCAAAATAAATACCTAATATAAACAAAAATTAAAATTCAGAATCATAATTAATAATATGAAAGCAGTAAAAACGATAAATAAAAAAAAATCACCTATCAATAACGTAAAGGAAAATAATAGATAAACAACGATAGTAAAAAAAAATCTCGGCAATCTATAAAAAAGACAAACAACCAAGTACTAATGGCAAGCTAACCAAGCACAAGTACCAGTACAAACAGACTCAAGTACAAAGTACAAGTACAAGTACCACTGGTTTTTAGAAACTGCAAGAACAAGTACAAGTAAAGCTACTCAAAAAATTGAACATTAAACGATAAACAATAACAAGAATTACAAAAGAATAAACTGTGATTACTTGAACCCAGCCTTGCCCTATGTCTGTTATGGGCGACATTTTTCGTCCATTCGAATATTAGAAAAACGATATCAACAAATAACTCTAGAAAGAAGAAGTTAACAAGACAAAACAACCCATCTTAGCTCCTTTGATATGGTGCAATTCTAGTACTTATATACAAGTTAGAATTAACTTTCCCAATACAACATCATTCACCTCATTATAATAATACAATACTACATCAATACATAGCCTAAGTTCAATACCCCTCCATATACATATGCCTATCATACATTGGAACAACCTAACACCTTCTGAACTCAATAACCAAATATCAGGGTACTCAATACACAATAAATTAGAGCGAAGAGAACATATGAAACGATCATCCATTCCACCAACGACATCTACACACAACAATTATTTGGTATCAACACCTCGTTTAAGATCTCAGAACTTTGGACGCCATGTCAAGATACTATTCAAATACAATAAATACAATGACGAATAAAGCTTTAGAGGCACACTCCTTTGATTGGCACACTTTCAAAAACTAAACCTTAATGATTTAGTTTACTAAACCAACTCTTGGTAAAGACCGTTCACAACTTGGTTAAGATATATATATATATATATATAATTATAAAAAATAAATATATAAGATATAGTAATATAATAAAATATAATATATATATTATATATAATAGTAGATATAAAAAAAAAATATAATATATATAAAACGCCCATAAAAACCAACACACAAACAATATAAAGAAATAAAAAAAAAAAAAACATAAAATAAAAAAGTAATAAATAAAACTAACTACACCCATATATAAAGAACAAACCAACGAGTATATGATTAACTCAAAAAATAAACATAAAAAATATAAAAGACTATATAAAAGATATAAAAACAATATATAAAAATAATAGTATAGATATAGCGGCAAACAGATCAGAAGCACCGCACGAAACTACTGTCAGGGGACGTCGCCACTATTACAAAGATAACGCAGTCTGTCAGGGTACAGGAATATATTTTTTAATACTCAGCTACTTTCAATAGAGCGAAATGAATTTCTTAATAGGGCAAATAATAAATTAATTTGCTTTTTATTTAATTTAAGATTTTCACTTCCACTTAATTAATAATATATATATTAAGATAATTATATTTATTATAAATAATTTTACTTAATTTAATTTTATCCTTACTAAGTTTATGAATTCTTTTTCATTTCACCCCTTCCCCCCCTTAAGGAAAACTATAAGGAGTGAGGCGTATAATCGGAGGAATTCAGCCAAACGCGTTTCGACCTATCACACCGCAACCGGCCCTGACCGAAACCGCCCGAACCCGCGACCCAGAAACCGACAGAACAACACGCAACGAACACCGACACCGAACCAACTGAAGCAACCACGGCCGGAACCGTCTTTTTCGCTTATAATATTCGCAATCCTCGTTTTTCTAATAAACTCATCATGCCTTCATGAATGCCTTTTTAATCCGAAATATAAATCAGTTAAAATTATTCCCGTTAAGATCATGAAGTGGTTATTTTAATATAACAAACGTAATTGCATTCCAAATAGACACATACACTCACACGCATATTATGCACACACACACACACATCTAACCAAAAAACACAGTCCATCCCTCCTACCCCGTTCCGTTATAACCGCAAACTTACTCCATTCACCGTAAATCATCAGAATAACCCATTCATTCACCGTGAACTAGCTGTGCTGGAGCTCTAGTGCTATCCAAAGAAGAGAGTGCTTCCCAATCCCATATTAAAACATAGGTTATTCATTGATTTCATATTTATCCAAATTATGCCTATTCAACTATAATCTATATATGCTAATAGTTTATTATACACCGTATAATAAAAATATAGTATATATAAGAAACTCACCTAGTAAAATAATACTTAGTACAAATACTATAAATAAAATAAAAATAAATACTAAATAACTATATATATATAATACCTATAGTAATAAACTAATATAAAAAAATAAAATTAAATAATAAAATTATTTCAATACTTCAAGTTTCGTTTTGTATACTCTTCTGCGAAAAGGATTTCACAAAACGCGATATCAGCTAGAAAACACCATTGGACGGCGAATTCTGTTAAAGAGCCAAAATGGTCACCACATGTCATTTTAGTACATACTACTTAGCCATGTATTATGCAAACAGGAAGCAGTACCAAACATTGACGCATAAACAAATGCTCATCCATATGACATAACATAAAGAACACGACAAATCTAAGAGCGATACAAAGCATACTCTATCTTCTCGCATGCAAATATCATACAACACGCAACCCACAGACAATGGAAAAATAACCAACAATTAAAGAGTTGCGATCCCTGACTCTCTACACAAAAAGTAGAAAAACAATTCCACCCTCAACCATGCTCACTAAGACAGAACTGCAACCTCCCGAAATCCGAAGACACTCTAAATAAGGGAAGTAAGTAGGACGACTTTACAGATTGAGCTTTCCGCTCTGAATGCCATTTAATATATAAACAAATGTTACTTATATATAAAAAGATCTATGCATAGGCATAAATCTGGAAATTAGCTCTAAATTAATCCAATATTAAAAAGTTAAGAAAAAGAGATATTTATATTTGCATTTTCAATCTAACCTGAATGGCAAAAAAAATTAAAATACAATAGAATAAACTCAGATAAATAAGACTATAAGATAAACTAAACACGTATATACAAAATAGACTCCTCACAAAGCAAAAACCCACTACCCAAAAACCCAAAATAAAAACTAAAAATATTATATAGTATAGTATATATATATATATATATATATATAGTATAATATAGTATAAGTATATAATAACGATTACTATGATCCCCAAATAACTAATGACCAAATCAAAGCCAATAAACCATAAAGTATAAAATCGAATAATAACTAAATAACCAATCCAATAATCCACAACAAAATTATATATAATTATAATATACAACGAAAGAGAGAAAGAGGAAGAAGATGAAGAAGATGAAGAGAGAGAATTAAAGAAGCATAAGGTAAGTAAAATATAATATAACATATAATAAAATAATATAATAATTATAATATAAATATAAAATATAAATATATAAAAATATAATAAAAATTAATATATATATAATTAACTTAATAATAGAAAGATAGATAAATCGGATAAACATAATACAAAACAAAAGAATAAATAATAAATAGTTATCTCAAATAAATAACCATAAGATCCTATAACAAATAATATCACTAATATTAACCTTGTTTTGACCATGATATATTCGGACCAAAATATAGACCACTGATAGACCAAGGAATCCACGCCTATACCCCCGAGAACCTACAACCTAGAGCCTAAACACCATAAGCAAACACATAAACCATCGACCTATAACCTAAACAAATACCTAAACAATAAAACCAAATACATACTATGACCAAAACCAAAACCTAAACCAAACATTAACATAACAAACAAATAACCTAACTAACCTTACACCAGAACTACACCCTAAAGCGATACACAAACTAACAGCCTAGCCTACAAACCTATCCTACACCGTGCACCTCGCATCCCACCCAGCCTTGAAGACTCAAATCCAGGATAACTAAGAATGCCTAGACCTTTCAGGTAGCAGCTGTGCTAACGATGAAGGCTTCAGATACAGAGATACCATGACTAGGGATAGGAAAATCTAATGCCTAACTTATTTCCATCGCTGACACGACACACACACACACACACAACACACCACACACACACACTACACACAGCACACAAACACACCACACACACACACAACACAATTAACAACACAATTACTTTCTCAAGAATTACCAACAAACAAGGTAAGACTTATGTAGATACACAATTGTACATATATATTATTTTTTAGTTTTAAAATGATCAAATAATCTAAAACCTGCTTTTTTAACACAGTATAAAAATACACAACGCACAACAACCACACAAACCAAACTACTACAACATGTAAATACACACAAATCACGTCTGAAACACCTCAAAACCACAAGAAAACTCCACCGAAGATAAATGTGTATGTAACTACAAAACTAAATAACAAATATTTGTACTTTCAAGAGATCAAGAAGACTCCTGTAAATATCAATGTACAGTTTTCACCTCAATATATGAAAGCCCGACGCTTCTCAATTTGAAAAGCACTTAAAACATGATTTATTAAAAAAGAACAATATTTCGCAAACCCTAATGTACATTCCTTCCCAGACATTCTCTACAAGGACATCTTTAAAAAAAAAAAAAAAAAAAAAAAAAAAAAAAGAAAGTAAAAAAAAAAAACAAAAAAAACATTTTTATAATCGTAAATTACTTCTTAATTTTAAATTAAACTTATAAGATGTCTCTGCATTCTTCAACAGAAATATAAAACTATAAAGATTGTTACATTTCACACTAAAGAATAACACACTAAAATGAACAATAATTCCACTGTTTAACAAAAAAATTTACGTACACAAAAACTTACACTAAGTATAGTCATATTACTTTAAAGTAATAACACGAAACATTAAATAAAAAAAAAACCATTTACATACTAAAAAAACAGACAAAAGAATAAAAACAATCAGAAAAGAACGCTGTTTGGAGCAGAGAACTGTTGTCCTATAAAGGACCTAACCACACCAACGAACGAAGGAAAAAAAGAACGAACAAAATATAGTTATTGCAAATTTAATGCTTTATACTGCCATTAATACTGCTTTATAACTCATGATTGAAGGTCTTCTTCAGGAGGGAGAACTCAAACGTCAGCAAAGCATCAACAAAAGAATAACAAAAAATAGAGTCTTCGTTAATGGACACAACAAATAAAAATAAAGCAAAAAGGTCAATCACCCGTAATATAACTCAGCTTAAACAACCGTTAACAATCAACAAATAAACGGAACTCAACACGAAACCCACTATAAAATAACAACAACCAGTATAAAATCAACATAGATGTGGTTGAAAACCAAACATCCAAGGGAGGTGAATAGTATATCCCACATGTCATCTATATATTCTGATTATATGTATTGACTTAATAAAACTTACAACTGTTCTAACTGACTCAAATACAATAACGAATACCATGGAATATATTACCTGCATTTAAACATCTACGGCACAGTTAATACATGCATATCTTAAGATACCCTAATTGCCTTTTAAACTGAGAAAACATAGAACCTATATCTTTTAAAATTAACGATAATAACATACCCAAAATAAACAGCTACCGTAATAAAATCAGTAAATCTAGAGGCTAGTTACCTAAAAAACACCAAGAAGGGGGTAAGAAGGGATTGAGTATAGCTTAATATGTTGTTTGACTGGCATATTACTGCTTAAGAATCTGCATGTTTTTACTGTATTTAACTCTACTTCTTTACGCTTGAACAAATCACATGTTAATTAACTCCTTATAAACGCATCAGAATATATAATTGATTAGAGCAATTATGTTTTTTTTTTATTTTGATAAAATAACATATCATTGCTTTTTAAATTATTATTCGAATTATTTATATTTTGAATGAATTTGTTTCTATACTTTTTATTATTTTTATTTTTATTAGAATTATTTATTAAGAAAACTTAAAGAAATAAGTTATTTACCTTCAAATGCCTATGTGTTAATTAGTGCTCGAATATTGTAGACTACGAAAGAATAGCTAACAAACATAATTCCACTACACAACAGCACACACACACATTTCACATTTTACAACCACTAAAAATATAAAAACACACAATATAAATAATGACACTAAATATACACAAAAACATCATACACTTTGTCCATCCAAACTGGTTAAGACGGCATAGAAACAGAAGTAAAAATGGTGTCTAACACCGTACTTTTCCTCACATAGAGGAAGGACAAAGTCAAGAACAACAAAACAAATAGTGCACCACACCTCAACTCACAAGTAGAGAGCATTGAAATTATGGTACATCATGAACTAAAAAGAATCAGATGCGCGACAGTTGCACTATGGAACGCATAACATAACTACAACTCTGTGTGTTAATCCTAGACAGAGCTGTTAACAGTACACTAATCTGACCACTCACACCAGGATTTTAGCTTGTTACACTCACCACAGATTACTTACACCTCACACACAGAAAAAAATAAATTACTTACACAATAATACAAAACAGATTTACTATACAACATACGCACACAGTGTCTACCGCGTCAATCCCTTAATATTATTCCCGAAACGACGACACACACACACACACACACACAGCACGCTCACTCGCATAAAAAAGCTAGCACGCAAAAACCGAACCAAATAAAGATAAAACAGTAAACGATATCACAAAAGGAAAAAACAAGAACAGACATAAACCAAAATTTTGGCAATCAAATAAAATTTAATAAATAAAAAAACGATTGTTATTTTAGATTAAGTAAACAACCAGAATTACATTTATTTCTTACTACATATGTCATAATATCAACTAAAAAAATTTATTCAAAAAGAACTTTGGTACAATAAAACTATCCATGATAAAATAAAATACAAATACACCTTATACTAAATTAGACAATTATAGTTGATACAATTGTATTTGTCAAAATTTTCCTTAATCTATATTTACTAAAAACTATTTTAATAATCTCTTAAAATTCAACGTTTTTACGAAAATCATAAACCTCTTAACATTAACAGAACGAATTATTGAAATTTTTATTAAACAAACAAAAAATAATATTTTATCAGATACCTTAAAAAGCAAAATAAATTCAAGATAAAATTTACACAAGTTAGAAAAGAAAACCAGCCCCATAGCAACACCCTATAAACATAAACATCCAAGACTAATGCCACGTTTTTGTTCTATTGACTATTAATACTAGACCATTATACATCAAATAACTGTTAGCCATGTAATAAGTTAATAAAATACAAAAATAAGATGTCATTCTCGAAACCTAAACAACTGACACAATGGAAAAAAACAACATATATTTTAATATCAAAAAAGGTAATAATATTAATTAAAGATAAAACCATATATTTAAAAAATAAAACCAATTTTACTTTTAAAACTATACAAAAATTTTAATGAAATAATAAAATAACACTACCGATGAATAACTCAAAAAATAAATTCACGTTACAAAGATTTTGTATAACACAATAAATTCGAAAGAAGTATATATCATATATTGCATTTCATATGACCCCTAATTAATACAATCAGTGAGTCCCAACATTGACAATCCATCACGAGAAAAACGACAAACAACCACCGCAACTCGATACAAGATTACGACACCAAGAAAAAACCTTACTACTCTCGCTGCCGTAAAATGCTGATACTTGAAATAAAGCAAGGACAAATTTACCAGCGTTCTAAAATTTAGGAATACAATCAACTTTTTGTGAACCCGAAAAAAAAGGAAAGACGCGATTAGTTAAGCCTAATTCCAAGAGTACCCAAGATAAATATTATAATCAAACTAGAAACCAATTAATATTCTGTAACAAATGTAAAGAAATCGACCAAAACTACCAGAATAATTTAGGCCTAAAATTTAGGCCAAAATTAAGGCAAAAGATAATGAATAAGCCATATATAAGTAAGAAAAAACGGGAGCTCAATTTAAAAAATCACGTAGAATACCATGAGCTCAAAAAGGTAAAATCCCGAAAAATAACCTCAAGACAAAGAAACATTTGTTATATAATAAAATAATTAGATTAAAAATATAAATATTAATTTACAAACTGAAAACATTGGCTTGGATCAAGGTAAAGATCCAGTTTAATAGCAAGAGTAAAAGGGAAATGTTTTAACCATTAACTTGTCAGAATTAGGTCGGAAAAAAAAAAAAAAAAAAAAAAAAAAAAAAAAAAAGAAAACAAAGAAGATAAATACAATAATTATCATCGATATTGACCTCGTTATGTGAAATTGTCGAGAAAAATTAAATTACCTATCAGATCTTTTTAAATGAAATTAACTTTGTTAAACTTACTCAACTAGTAATAATAATAAGACAACCGGTGCTGTGTTTTACACATTATCTATAATAGAAACATACAAAAACGTGCATAATATTAAAATCACTAGTCATTTTAGCTGTTAAGCGGTGCACAAGTTTATATATGATTTGTATTAAAAAGTGTTTTATTTTTGACTAAGTGTATATCATTTTATACATAAAATACTTACATTGAGGAATAATTATTAATTTCACTAGAAGAGATAATAATTTAATTCAACATAGTTCATAGCTAACCACCAGGGCTCATCAGGATGAGCCCCACCCGCAAAGGCAGCCAACCCCGCCAGCCGCTGGGGCGTCCCGCCGCGTCCCGCCCGCCGCGTTCCCCGTCCGCCTCGTCCCCGCCCGCCGCGTCCCCGCCCGCCGCGTCCCGCCCGCCGCGTCCCGCCCGCCGCGTGCCGCCCGCAGGCGCAATATTTCCGCTCGGCGCGCTCATGTTTTAGTGTTATTTACTTCAGGCACTATTGTTATTTATTATTAGAACACACATTACACACACACACACACACACACACACAACACAACAACACACAACACACACACACACAACACACATAAAATGATCAAATCATAAAACGAATATAATATTATAATAAAACATTTATCAATTTCTTATAATATAATTAATAAACTACTAAAGTCAGTAATAAAATCCAAGCTATTGTTATTTAATAAATTAAGAAAAACACACATAACCCCCTACATAAACACCAACACCACACACACACACACACCAGTCACAAAATGAAAGAACTAGCAAAACAAACACAAACACACAACAGCCCACGACGCGACACTCCACTTACACATATAGAACCAGAAAATATAATTACTATAAAAACAAATTATAATATTTATATTATTTAATATCATAATTTGCACATAAAAAGAAATATATACATAAACAATTACTGACACTATTAGTTATAATATAATAACTAATAGAACCACACACTAGCGCACACACGCACAACACAACACACACAACACACCACACACCACACACACACACACAACACAATACACACTTACATCATAACGCAACAACCACAACCACTCGTATTATATCGATACACATCTCAAAACTTCATGATGCCTAGACATCTTTGAAAATCAGCACTCAAAACTTTTGAAATGACCTAACAGATCTTGAAATGCGCTCAATTTGCTCTCATTTACGATACACAAATTAAAATTTGGAATACCTCGTCTTTTGATTGCCTCAGCTTTGATGCCAAATCAAAACTGATTTAAATTAAACTTAAGCTTTAAGAAATAACCTCAGCTTTGGTTGGTTTCATTATTGATGAGCTATTCATCTTTCGATAGGCGTCAGTCTTTCGAGATACCACCGATCATATTTGAAAAATGAATTCAATTCTTATAAGCAGAATTAACACTATAAACCAATAGGGACACTGCTTAACACTTACAAACTAATAAACCCCAATGTACACTAGATCTCTTTAATGTCACACAATACGCACAATACACAAAGACACTATATAGTTCACCCAATAGACACATCACACTCACCGCCCACACACCACAAAATATAAATATAAATATATACAAATCCATATAATAAAAAAATAAATAAAATATATCGTAATACTAAAAAGATACTAAATAAAATATATAAAAAATATAAAAAAATAAATGAATCAAATAAATGGGAAAAAAAATTTTCAAAATAATAAAATAAAAAAATAACCATAAGGACTAATACCTAAATAATATACAACAACAATAAAAATAAATAAATAAAAAACAAACAAACAAAATAAGTAAATATACAATAAAATAAAATATATCATATCCAATTCGCAGAAAGAATTTCGCGGCACTGACGGACGGGCAACGCGGACAAGGAAGCAGGTGGAACGCAGAACATATTGCGCACATGCAACGGAACGCACAACGACGGACAAGGGCACAGAAAAACCGCGACGTGGCGGCGCGCGGAGCGACAGCGGCGAGCGCAGGTAAGGACAGCGACCGGCGGACGCCACCCAGCGGAGGTGCAGGGAGTTGGCTGTATTTGACAGAAAAGATGGGGCTCATACTAGAGGCAAAACACTAAAAGGATGGAATTAGCTTAACTGGAACTAGTGAAACATTAATTATCAAATAACAATATTCTAAGTTGCAATGAGTAATAACATCTATAATCCTACAATAAGAAGCAAATATTAATATATAATTAAATATGAAATAATACAATTATTTCTTAGTAAAAATAAAACACTTTAATTACAAATTCAGAAAATAAACTTGTGAACAAAAACCAGAGAACTTGTGCACCGCATAACAGCTAAAATTGACTATGATTTTAAAATGAGTCTCGCAAATCATAAAAGATTAATAAAAACAAACAAACAACAATAATCTCAAAATACAAAGATATTAAAGAAAACAAAGGTAATTGTATCAAAAGAACGATAAAAAAATAATTCATCGACCAATCACATACGAATGAGTCAATATAGAGATAAGGATTACCCAGACCAATCACAAGTAAGAGAAAAAAACATTTCCTAGCCATATGCGGAGCTCTTACCGCAAAATCAGCATGTTATCAGTAATTGAAATATAATTTATAAAAAAAATAATAATAACAAAATGATTCTAGTCTATAACAAAAGGGAATTATACCTTTTGAAACACATAAAACACGGTAATGTAAGGAAAAAATTAAAATTAGCCCAAACGTCTACAAAAAAGGAAACTTATTCACAATAATTTAGACCACATAAAGATTTAAAAGAAAGAAGGCCAACCCGTAGCAAAACGTTATAAATGCACCACAATAAATTTAACAGAAAAACAAGGTCGGAGTTTAGAAACTATATATTCGACCATGGAATTAGAGCAATAAACAATCGCCGACCTGGTTACAAAAAAAGGATACTATCCTAAAATATAAATAGACACTAAAAACAAATTAAAAATGAACAAAAATAAAATATTAGAAAAGAAAGAAAAGAAGAAAGACGGAATCAGATTCAGAATAAATAAAATGATAGGGTGCGGAGCTGCTCGTGTTTTTCTACAGATGATTGGAAAATGTCAATGTACATAGCATGATACAATAATAATCACTAAATAATAAAAGAAACACCAGAATATTTAAATAACTCTTGAAATAATAATAATTAATAGATTAACAAGTAATATTTTTTAAAAATTCCATCCAAAATTGTCTATACTCATTTTATATAAAAAACTATAGAAAGAAGTTCTTTAATAATTACATCGTCATGTCAGACAAGAAGAAGAAACTATATTTTTGGCTCAAAATTTAAAAAAAAAAATATACTTATAACCATGGCATAAAAGATTAGATAGTAAAAGCGAGCTAATAAACATGTCAAAATACGACCACAAACGTAGCAAATAGTTTCGAAATAGATAGAGAGCAAAGACGGTGAACCTAGGGGGACTAGGAATCTTACTGATTTAAATGAAATTTTATTTTTGGTATAGTAAACACTAAATTTATCTGTATATAAATTTCATAATAAAATTTTAGGGAAGCGACTGTTTAAACATACTCATTAAGTTTAATTTTAATGAACAAGAAACGTATTAACTGTTAATAATAAAATTCTTAATGTTCAAAGAAATAATGAACTTCCAACCTCTCACATCCTAGTTTAAAGAAACATTGTGATTCTTCCAAGAAATTTGTAGTTATAATTGATGAAGTAATATAAATGTACGTGTTTAATATAAAAACATAAAAAAAAACAGATTTTTAATAAAATCCGGATGCGTAATAAACATATGTAGAACAGTGCAAGACGTGGCGCCTAGACCAACAACAACAGATGTGGATGTGTAGTAAGTGTAGATGAATAAGATGATGAAGTAAAGTGATGTGATGCTGAATATGTGCTGATAGATGATGTGTGTGCTGTGTAGATGTGTGCATAGAAATGAAAAGAAAACAACCAACACAAAAATAGTATGCAACTAAAAAAAAAAAAAAAAAAAACAAAATAAAAAAAAAAGAACATTAGATGTAAATCTTGATAACTTGACAGAGTCGTAGGCTAGAGATCTGTGGTGTGAGCCCTAGTACAACAGTACAAATCTAGGGATGATAGAAAAAGTGTCAATTAAATCTGTAGAATGCAGTGTACAAGTAAAAAATACTAGTGATTAGAAAACGTGCAGTTGTAAGTGTAAATGTAAGTGTCTAGGGATAAATGTAAGTGTCAGTAGTGGAATGCTGGAAACAAACTCTAAAGTAAATACAAATAGATTCAATGTGGTGATATAAGATGTAGAGCACAACAAAAAAAAACAAAAAAAAAACATGTGAAGTTAGTGTGATCAGATGTGACCACGAAATGTGTATTAAGTGAAATATAAATGTAAGTGCTCTAAATAGATAAAAGGTTAAATGACATAAGTGACAATAGTGAATGTGATGATAATAACGATCGTCCATAAGTGAGATGTGTGACATATAAAGATAAGCACAGAAACAAAACAACAAAATAAAAAAGAACCCAATAGGATGATCGTAGATGTGTGGATCAGGTGTTTGCATGAAGTGTGACCAAAAAAAATGAAAAAAAAAGAAAAGGTGTGTGTGTGTAAATGTGCTGTTCTAAATAATAATAACAATAGGCATGAAGTGAAATAACACTAAGTATAATAAAATAATAAAAATAAAATTAATAAAAATATAAAAATAATAATTAAAAATAAAAAAATAATTATAAAATAAATAAAAAGGTATTAAAACAAAATAAAAAAAAAAAAAACATAATGTTAATAAATATATGAGTTAAAGGAGCATAAAAACATGTGATAATAAAAGCAATAATGACTTTAAAGACAGGAGAGTTAATTTAAAAAACAGTATAAAAGGCATAAAGTTAAGCGATAAGTAAAAAGCATAAAAAAACAAAAGACATGCTAATCCCCAACCCCCTTGTAGGTGTTAAGGATAACACCTCTGAGTATGATTAAACTGATTTACAATGCATTTAAGCGTATTGTAACCGTTTAAATAAAAAAATATAAAGAGTATAAAGCAGTTAAAAAAATGTAGATGATTTATTAAAAGCAGTAAAGCAGAGAGTTAAAGCAGCATAGCAGAGAGTTAAAGCAGCACAAAGTAAACAAATGAGTTAAAAAAGACAGAAATAAGCAGGTAAAACAAAAAGCATACATGAATCCACCCTTGGAGAAGTAGGATAAACAAACAAACTCTATATGATTATAACGTCAAGAATTTACTGCTTGTACAAGAACGTATGTAGACGTGAAAAATAAAAATATAAATGAGTTAAAAAGAACAGTGAAATTCTCACATAGCAGTTAAAGCAGTAAAACAATAGTTAAAGCAGTAAAAAAAGCAGAAAGTTAAAAGCAGTAAAGCAGTTAAACACAAGCATACTATTCCCCTCTTGGTGTTAGGTAACACCTCTATTGAGTTACTAAACTTGAATTTGACTAGAAAACTTTTAAAGGAGAGAATAATGTATAATGTTTTTAATAAATATTCGGATACAGTATGATCTATAGATAAAATAAAATGAATCTCATATATCAGGCCTCTAAGAGAAAAAACTAAATTATTTGACATCCAATTAACATGAACAAAATTTTAATAAACATTGTATAAAATTAAAAAGTACTAAGTAAAATATAAAAGATGTCTGTAATGAGCTACAGTTTTAGGTTTGCGAACAATGCGTTTTTTAAATAAAATGTTAGAAGCTGACCCTTAAAATAGGGTGGGCATAACAAATTGACCACATCGGAAAGAGCCAAAAGGAAGAAACATTTGGCTCGCATGAAGAATATATATACGATGAGAATATAAAGTAGATAAAATGATAATAATAATTGATAGATCATATGGTGAAGATATATGAAGGAGTGTTAGAGAGTAGGCTGTGATATAAAGTACACTCAGGTCAAAGGAGATATAGAAAAAAGGTGAACAAGAAAAAAAAAACAATGGAAAGATACGCCTGAATAATAGATAGTAGTCCGCTAATATCGTAGAACCGACCTTGTGTATAAGTGTAACATCGCTAGAAAAAGAATGATCTAATAGGAGTAAATGCAAAGTGTTCATAAGTGATATGGGTGTGTATAAAAGTGTCATGCAGTGAAATGTTGTGTGTGTGGTGTGTTGTGATGTAGAAAAAAAAGAAAAGAAAAAAAGAAAAAAAAATGTGTGTGGTGTGTGTGGTGTAGAAAAAATAAAAAAAAACAAACAACAAAAAAAAACAAGTGTGGCTGTGTGTGCGTGTCAGCCGAGATAAGGAAAATAAAAAAGTATAGGATACCAGATCCATACAGAACATTATAATTTAATACCAAAAAAACAAAAAAAAAAAAAGAAGGGAAGAGTACACATACATGACACAATACAATGTAATACAGCAAACAAAGTATACCGTACTTGAACGTAAAGAAAAACAGTTAACCTAGGAAAATGCAGCTCAAAGGCTGAAAGGTGGAGGCTAGTGCAGGAAAATAGCAATAGGATAGGTAGTAGAGCCTAGTGTTAAGGTGATACGCACTAGAGATGTAGAGTGTAAACGGTTAGACGTAGGTTAAATAGATATAGGTTAAGTTAGTTAGGTATAGCGTTAGGTATGATAATAAGAAGATATAAGATTAGGTTATAGGTTAGTGTTTAGGTCAGGTTAGGTGCACGGTTGATAGGCTAGGTGTAGGCCATAACTAAAGAAAAGGATAATAGGAGATATCCAGCCCAGAGTCTCAGGACCAGATTAAAAATACAAATAGAAGACGTACACAAACCAAAACGGTTACAAAAACTTAAATAAAATGTAAATGTATTCCATAACAATTACCAAATATTAAAAAGAAATTACAGTTCAATACAGTAAATTAAATAAAATATATATACCATTCATAAATAAAAAACACAAATTCAGAAATAAAAATAAATAAAACCATAGTACTACAATAAAAAATAATATATAATAAATATAAAAAAATATAATATAATAATATAATATATATATATATAAAATAAATAATAAAAATAGTATAAATATATATGATAATATAATAAATATAATAATATTAAATAAATAGATATAATATAAACATACCTAACTAACATACGTATCTCTCTCTCTTATCTCATCTCTCTGACTTCTCTCTCTCTCTACTCTCTCTCGTGTGTATAATAAAAATACTACCATATATATAATCATTACAATCCAGCAAAAAACCATAATCCAAACCATAAGTATATATAGCATAATATAATGAGGGTCAAAGATAAAATAAAAACTATATATAATCCATAATAAGTAAAATAAATAACCTGATATCAAATATTAATGATTCTTAAATCCGGGAATAAATCCAATAACTAATCCAAATTAAATTAAAATAATAAAGATATACAAAATAATTATTTTAACCCATAAATATAAAAACCATAATACCAATAAAAAAATAATTAAAGAACCAAAAAAAACTAAACTACTAAAAATTGCATAATATAATAAAAACATGCAAGAATCAGGAATGCCGCTTTAATTTCTACTTTATAAAAATATGAGAAACCAGCAATGAACTTCAACAGATTTATGCTATGATAAGATCTTACTACTAAATATAAGCTAACACAATTTGTTTAATAAATCAATTGAACATGGGTCATTCAGACGGAGCTCATCTTGTTAAGTCGTATACACTTCCTTAAGAGGCTACGGGTCGAGTTGCTGTTTTCTGCAGGTGACGGAGAAGTCACTTTTTCTAAAATAACCGCCAATTAATGTTATTCCATGCGGGTGGGATGATTTGCATAAGAAGATAGAAGATGTTATGATCAAGCGCATGATGCATATACATGTATGCGCAAACGCATGGTACATAAACATGGCTAAGTAGTAGTATAAAATGACATGTGGTGACCATTCCTTAAGGAATGCCCAAGGGAGTTCAAGAGATACCTGCTGAAAACCATTACCAGAAAAGAAGAACTACAGAAGCAGCACACAACTATACCCTATATAATAAATAAAATAACCCATATAAAAACTATAAAAAATAATAAATCAATCACTATATATACTCCATATAACGTATATATATACCCCAAAAAAGATATAACTCCAGCAACCATAAATAACACTCCCACAAAAAACTAATAAAAGTATAAATTAACCCAAAAACAAAACAAAAACATAACCAAAAATAAATAAACTAAAAACTAAATAAAAACTGTTTTATATACCCTACATCAATAAATAAATAAAAAATATATATATAATAATAAAAAAAAAAAATAGTAATATAAATATAACTTATTAGTGTAAAAAACATAGCATATATAGATAGTAAAAGGCAAAATTTGAAAATAGAATCAATGAAAACTATGTTATATAGGGAATTGGGAAGACCTCCTTGGAGAGCACAGGGACAGAATAAAAAAGCAGTCAACGGTGAAATGAGAAACAATGAGAGGTATTGAGATACGGAATGAATACGGGAAGAGTCGCGACGAATAAAACGAAGCGGGGTTAGGAGGAATGGACGGAGGTTAGAGTGATGTGAAATAAAAAAAAGGAGAGTGTAAGGTTGATGACACCCCTAAAGGTTGAGTCCGAGTGTATCATGTCTCATAGGATGCATTCAAGTTAAGAGCAAGCCTATTTAACCAAATACCATTCATGATCTATAGAGAGAAATAAAAGCTGAATAAAAATATTTCGGAAATTAAAAGGAATATCACCTAGAGGAAAGACCCAAAATAAGAGATAATATAGAAAAAACAAAAAAAAACAAAAAGCAGGATGCGAAAAAGCGGAGAAAAGACAGGGTCACGGCCCGTATAGGATAGCAGTAGCCCGAGCGCTGCAGCCGCTGTGATAAATGCAGCCAGGTTATCGGACCCGCCCGGAAATACAAGCCAAAGCAGGGACAGCTTGCGGGACCCTTAAAGCGAAAACAGCATGATTGGTGAAACTCCGACCAACGCACACCTCCCCACAAAATATCGCCCTTAAAAGGGAGAGAGAAGAGAGCCGCCCGGACCAATCCGCAAAGAAACAAACCCAAATAAAATCAAACTAAAAAAAATAAAATAACCAAATAAAAATCGGTCGAGAAATAAAAAAATAAATAAAATCTACAAACACTCAAACACTATAAACAAAAAGAAGAAAAAAAAACAACAAACCCACCATGAAAGTAGAACAATGCACAGAGTATATTAACACAAAAAATAAAAGAATCCAATTCACCGTAAACTGACACCAGCCGACATTGGAAGGTTCGAACGACCTCCCCGTTGACGATCGGGACTGCCGATCTTGTTTCCCCCTAATATCAATATACATATATATAATACTACAACAGTCAAAAGCCCAAAAACACTTATAAAATATATCAAAATATACTACGGAACATAACATATAGCCTATATAAAAATATAATAAATGAATATATATAATAATAAAAAATATATCATAATAAATAATAATAGATAGATATAAAATATAAAACTATAAAATAAAAATAATATGAATCATATAAAAATATATGATATATATATCATATAGTAATAATAATCATAATATATATTATATATATTAATATATAAAATATAATAAAGATATATATATATAAGAATATATAATAAAACCCAAACAACTACCCATTATGAATAAATTCTCGTGCCAATTTATCAAAACTAAAATAAAAATAAGATAAACCATCTAGGTAGTATCACAGGATATACCCTAAAAAATATAATAAAAAACACTATAAAATAATACAAAATAATAATCCCAAAATAAGAAAAACTTTCCGAATTTATAAACTACACATAATAAAATATAACTCAATAAATACACACATAAAAAATAATAAAATAACTCAATAAAAATAAATCATACCAACAACTTAATTACCATAACAAGAATAAGTATACAACAATAACTATAGAATATATATATATTATAAGAAATGTTTCTTGGCGAGAACATTATCTAAACCAGTCCAAAATAATAGAACACAGTTGAGTCGAACTGCTCACTCCCAGTAAAGAAGGGTTTACCGCCTATTAAAATAAAAGTTAAATCCAAAATAACCATATAAGCCTTAAAATAAACTTAGCAACCCAAACAAAATAAAAAGAAAAAAATATAAACACAAATCTCACTAAAAACTAAAATATAAGTCATAAAACAAACGTGATAAAAGTCCAAAAATTTGCAAAAATACCCTAAAAGTTGCAAGGCACTCTCAGTACATTAGATAAAAATTATAAAAGAGAAAAACCACATAAGGTGCTGATAATAAAAGACTAAAGTTTAGAGATAAAATTTCTAGACTCAAAGCGTAAATAACTAAAATATTCATAGAGAGAAGAAGAAAAATGCCAAAAACTAAAATCCACAGGCTTAGCGGAAGAATAGGTTAGGATAGAAAAGAAAAGAGGTAAAAGTAGGAATAAAAGAAAAGCTCACCAGAGCAACTAAAAATTTACGTTATGGGAACTAAAATTCTCTATATTAATAATAAGACTTTCATTATTACCTGAACTATAAACTATTGTTTAAACAAAAAAATTACGCCAAGGGTGATTAACCTATAAAAATATTTACAACTTAATAGTATAGTACTGTATTTAAGCAAAAAAGCTTTCAGACCTCAGCATCCCGGTTCTAACCTAGGCATTGAAAATGAACTTAAAATATAAGTGAAAAGAGTTTAATTTAAATTAGCGATTTAAAAGAACCAAAACTCCGAACTACAAAGATAAACAATAAAACAACTTAAATTACAAGCAAAGGCAAAGTTAAGCCAAAGAGAATAAAACTAATTTGCAAAACAAATATTCTCTAATAATAACAATATAAAAGATGAAAAGATAGATTTAAAAAATAAATTATCAAATTTTTTCAAGAATGTCAAACCATATAATTTAAACATAATACAAAAATAAAATAATAAATAACAATAATAAATAATTTAGGGAAAGGGAAGGAAGGCTAAATACAAGAGTCAATTCAAGGAGGCCTGATGATCTGTGTTAGGTATCTGGTTTAGGTCTCTTTAATAAAATATTATTTGTTAAGTTGTCCAGTTCAACGGAAAACTCACAAATATTCAAATCCTCAACTTTGTTTATAACAAATGATTCTGTTAATTTTTTGTTAAATATTAAATTCTCAGTACCCAAACACCTAACACCAGCAATATTAACAATGTGGTCAAAAGTAGTTTGGTGTTTAAATAAGACACTTTCATTACTCCCCATCCTGAAGGTAATTTACCATTGATTAGTTGGGAACTTTGTTAATGTTAGAATTTATTCACAGTTCTGTGTGTTAGACAGGTTAAATTGTGTAAAGTATTGTTAGATATTTTTATGTTAGCAGATAGTGTTAAGTAATAAGTTTGCATGTCAATATTTTTTTAAAGGTTTTAAGGTTTCTTCATAAAATATATAAATGTTTATAAATAAAAATTAGAACCAGAATTAGTGTTTGTATAGCGCGATTTGCTGAGTTATTCCATTAAAATGTAATAAATAAAATGCTACTCAGCTTCCTTGTACAAAGAAGTTATTTTGTCATATTCATATAAGGTGAGTTTATTATAAAAAAAAAACTGTTCAAATGTGACTTTAATCAATTTTTCAGTAGATAATAAATTACATTGAATTGTGGTGTGTTGTGGGGTGGATTTGATATACTGACTTACTGCCTTAGGGTAAATTAAACACAAATTTTTAATAAAAATTGAA
This sequence comes from Trachelipus rathkii, assembly GCA_015478945.1. NCBI lineage: Eukaryota > Metazoa > Arthropoda > Malacostraca > Isopoda > Trachelipodidae > Trachelipus > Trachelipus rathkii. The sequence continues at coordinate 20,329 of JABUQX010098211.1, forward strand.
TATTTTACAAACGATTTTTAATTAATGTTTAAACAAAAATATCAATGAAAAATTTTTTAATAAAGTTTTAAAATTTTTTAGTGAACATTGAAAGAAAAATAATAAAATATTGAAGTCACAATTTGAAAAGAAAATATATTAAGGCTTACAAAAAGAAAATATAAATGTTAGCCCACAAAGTTTCGAAAACGGTATATAATGTAGGACATCATGTCCGCCTTATGAGAGAATCCATCATTTGAAGAAATGAGACAGAAATATGTGTTGTTACTTCGAATGTTGAATGGAAAAATAGTCTGTGTTAGAGAAGGTCAGGATAATTTAGTTAGGATAGATTATGTTAGATTAAGTTAGAAAAGAACAGGAGAGAGAGAGAGAGAGAGAGAGAGAGAGAGAGAGAGAGAGAGAGAGAGAGAGAAGAGAGAGAGAAAGAAAGAAAGAAAGAAAGAAAGAAAGAAAGAAAGAAAGAAGCGAAAAGTCGTTATATTTATCACACCAGGTGTGTTAGGTTAACTTGCTAGGCTAGAATAGGATAGTTAGGATAAGTTAGGTCAGCCTAAGTTGAGAGGCGGAAGAGAGAGAGAAGGAGAAGAGAGAGAGAAGAGAGAGAGAGAGAGAGAGAGAGAGAGAGAGAGAGAGAGAGAGAGAGAGAGAGAGAGAGAGAGAACGATAAAAAGATAATTTAAAATGTTTATACAACGTGTGAGTATATAACACAATAAATGTAGATACAAATATGATTTAAATCACTTGATTAATAGAGCATGAATAAGACGATGAGTATGGGGTGAGGTGTTATGCTGGTGTTGGTAAATTGAAACTTTGTCATGTCAGCATTTATCCGTAGATGAATGTGTTAGATAGGTTATATTATGGTAAATTTTGCTAGGTTTTGCTAGATATTATACTGAAAATATAATGTGAAACAATGAATAAATGTTAATGCATATGTTTTATGTTGAATTTTTATTTAAATTATATAATAATATAAAAACTATTTTCAGGTTTTCATGTACCAAAAAAAACTTACTACAAAGCTATGTTTAAACAGAAGGTATGTTATATTGCAAAAATAGTTTAAATATGGCATGAAGCAATAAATTAATAGATCACTGAAATGTGAGAGGTGATGTGGTGTGTGGTTTGCAATTTTGCTTTACAACTTTTAAGGTCATTAAACACATATTTTAACAAAATTTTCCAATTTATTGATAATTATTATACAAAAAAGAATATTTTTGTTACGTTACACAACAATGAAGAATCAAATTTGGCTTTAATCAATTGATCAGTAGATCACAGGTGTGGAAAGGGTTGCGGTTAGTTTGCGTTTTGCTTTGCTGATTTATGGTCAATAATTAATATACTATACGTTATAATCATAAAAAGAATAAATATTTTAGTAAAAACAATATATTTAAAAAAATACTATTTTTAAGAAATGAAATTAAAAATAACAAGCCTTTGGCTTGCTCCTAACGGAGCAAGGCTTGTCTATTGAGCGAGGGCTAACTCCCTCGCATTAGAGGTGGGCTATATATATATATATATATATATATATTTATTATATATATATATATATATATATATATAAATATATATAATATATTATATATATATATATATATATATATATATATATATATATATAATATTATAAAGTATATAATAATATATATATATTCACACTCATAATAATACACAATAATAAATATATTTACGTCGAAATAAACTAAAAAATTAAATAAAATGAATTTAAAATAAATTCAATTTGTTATGCTCTGAAGGTGATAAGTAAAGTTCATTTTATTGCAAATTAAAGTCCATTCAACAAAAGGAAACGAATTGTTAACGTTTTTTGGCATGTTTAATAATAATACTATATATGATGAATAAATAAACTTTTAAAAATAAATGAGAATTTAAAAATAAGTAAATATTTTTTCAATAAATTAAAGTTAAAACAAAATATAAGTGTAAAATTAGACATAAAAACTTGACAAATTAAATTTATATGTAAAATAAAACATAAATAATAAAAACTTAAAAAAGAATAAAAAAATATACATGCCAAATTAAAAAAAATATTTTAAATATTTAAAATATTTTAAATGAGAATATCAAATATGTGAAAATATGTTGCAGTTAAAAAAGAGAGTATAATAGTTTACGTTTACAAAAAGAAAATGAGATTTGAATATTAAATGTGAAAATATAAATATTTTAACATACAAATGAAAACAAGATACAAATGTACAACGTTATAAAAATCAGTCATGTGAATTTTAAGGCTGCGTTAGATTTGATCAGGTTAAGTTAGATAAGGTGCTGAGAGGAGAGAGAGAGAGAGAGAGAGAGAGAGAGAGAGAGAGAGAGAGAGAGAGAGAGAGAGAGACTCGTTATAATTAACAAGCTATATGTGTTATGTTAGGTTAGGATTGGCTAGACAGAGTTAGATAAGGTTTTGATAGAGGGAATGAAGGAAAGAGTCGTTATAATTAGTAAACTAGAAGAGCCAATAATTTTCACAACAATTACACTTTTTGTACTTACTATTAGCAGAGTTTCCCATCAAAATTTTATTTTTATGGGCTAAACGCTCATTTAGGTGAGGCCCCACCTCACCTGGAGCCTTACCATTTCAGATTTCTCCTGGAATCTCTCGTTCCTTCAACTTCCCATGTTAAGCACTCGGTGAGTTTGTCTTCTTTTCTTTTTTTATAGATCCCCCTCCCCGGGTTGCTCAAACAACCCGTAGGAGTTTGAAACCCTCAAAATCGGGTTCAACGTGTTCGTAAACATAAGGAATGACACTTCATATGTCATTTAATATGTTTAATTCAAAATCCGGTACCTCCTCCAGCATCGTGACTGGCACTGGCACTGACACTGGCACTGGTTTATGCTATGGCTCATGAGCCGACTTCTCATATGAATTTTTTATATGGGCTAAACTCTATTCTCGTATTTATTTAGTTATTTTTCTCCCAAGTAGAGACAAAACTTAACTTAGGGGCCCAGCCTCCAACTCCTGGGAGTACAGGGGCTTAAAACCTCAGCTCCGATGAGTTGATATCATCAGAGGCAGGGGTACAAGGTTGGGTGGGGATATGGTATCGTTAACTTCCTTAAATCAGAGGATATAAGTTGTAGAGTTTTGTGGCATTTTATAACTATGGTAATGTCTTACTTACAATAATTCTATAGTTTTAATTAATTAAAAATTTCTTTGCAGTATGTTTTTAATTACAATGATCTAACCTATCTAACACATTCGAATATACGCACACATACTTAAGTTTCAATTTACCAACACCAGCATAACACTTTACCCCATACTCATCGTCTTATTCATGCTCTATTGATCAAGTGATTTAAATCATATTTGTATCTACATTTATTGTAATATATACTCACACGTTGTATAAACATTTTAAATTATCTTTTTATCGTTCTCTCTCTCTCTCTCTCTCTCGTCTCTTCTTTCTCCTCTCTCGTCTCTCTCTCCTCCTCTCTCTCTCTCCCTCCCCCTTCTCTCTTCCAACTTAGTCTGACATAGCTTAGCCTACTATCGCTATTCTAGCCTAGCAATTAACCTAACACACCTGGTGGAGTAAATTAACGACTTTTCGCTTCTTTTCTTCTTTCTCTCTTTCTTCATTACTTCTCTCATCTAAACTCGATGCTCTGAGGGAAACCATACTCTCTTCTTCTATCTTTTCTGCTTCTCTTCCCTCTCATCTTCTTCTCTCATCTCTCTCTCTCTCTCTCTCTCTCTCTCTCTCTCTCTTCTCTCTCTCTCTTCTCCTCTCTCTCTCTCTCTCTCTTCTCTCTCCTCTCCTGTTCTTTTCTAATCTAACATAATCTATCCTAACTAAATTATCCTGACCTTCTCTAACACAGACTATTTTTCCATGCAACATTCAAAGTAAACAACTCATATTTCTGTCTCATTTCTTCAAATAATTGATTCTCTCATAAAGCGAACATGATGTCCTACATTATATACCGTTTTCGAAACTTTGTGGGCTAACATTTATATTTTCTTTTTGTAAGCCTTAATATATTTTCTTTTCAAATTGTGACTTCAATATTTTATTATTTTTCTTTCAATGTTCACTAAAAAATTTTAAAACTTTATTAAAAAAATTTTCAATGATAGTTTTGTTCAAACATTAACTAAAAATTGTTTATAAAATTTTCAATTTTTATTAAAAATTTGTGTTTAATTTACCCTAAGGCAGTAAGTCAGTATATCAAATCCACCCCACACCACCCTTCAATCTAATTCAGTATCTACTGAAAAATTGATTAAAGTCACATTTGAACAGTTTTTTTATTATAAACTCACAAGTTATATGAATATGACAAAATAACTTCTTTGTACAAGGAAGCTGAGTAGCATTTTATATTATTACAGAATTTTACATGGAATACACTAGCAAGCGCTAACAAACACTTATTCATGGTTCTAATTTATGTTTATAAACATTAATATATATTTTATGAAGAAACCTTAAAACCCTAAAAAAAATACTGACATGCAAAATTATTACTTAACATTATCTGCTAACATAGAAATATCTTATACACTATTTCCACACTTTAACCTGTCTAACATACAGACTATGAATAAATTCTAACAATGTAACAAAGTTCCAACTAATCAGATGGTGAAACTTACGCTAACATTACTAAAAAGAAAGCTTATACCAGCCCGCTACCGGTTTTCTATAACTATAACATATCAATGGCTCGCTTAACATTAAGCGTAGAAATATTTTAACAAAATTTTAACAAATTTTATGCATAGCACACCTAACTTACATACTGAAACACACACACCATTGCGAATCAATGATACATAACAAAGTTTTTAAACTTATCAACACCATTTGCGAAATTGCAATTCTCACATTACTTACATAACTTAACAAATCTATCAAAAACTTTAAAGATATTTTATTAAGATGACTATCGATTCTTATTGTATTTATAACTCCAGAGAACTGACCATACATTAAACCACAGCAAAAGACAAATTGATTTTGGTTCTTTCCAACATTTAATGCTTTTCTTGCATTTTACTTGCTTCAAACGCACATATACTGATAAATTTACCATACTTTATTGAAAGACTGACACACTTTATGTTTTCCACAGTTTATCATTTCAACATCTCATTTCTCTTTTTATAGAGCATCAACTATAGTAAACTAAAATATTTTTCATAAAGTTGAAACATTTATATTTTCATATTTTTTTGATATATTTACATCTCGTAGCATTTACGGATGACCGGGGGGGACCTTCCGTCCCCTCTGTCCCACCGTCGGCCCGAGAAAATAATAAAAAAATTAAAGCAAATTAACAGATGGCAGCATAATAAAATAAGCACTTTGGCAACTCTTGCGCTCCTTCTATTGGAGTATATATATATATATATAGTATATATATATTAATATATTATATATATATATATATATATAATATATATAAATTATATATTAAATTAATATTATATAGATATATATATATATAATGATATAGCGATGTATTTCACTCTACAAGTTAATCTTCTCATCCTTTCTCGGCAAAGTAGAATACATCCACCGTAAAAGGGAAGTCTTCAAGTCTTCTCCTCTCATTTTTCGATCGTGACTGTGAAGTAAACTTTACGACGTTTATGGAAACTGTCTCCCTTCTCATCTGAAAGTATTGCTTGAACGTCTAGTATTGGAGGCAAAATTTCCACAGTTTTAATTTAATTTGCTAATTTTAGGTGATCTACTAACTTTATATGTAAATAGTGTATTGCGTTGAAGCGTATAACTTTCGTTCTTTTCCAAATATAGTTCATAGTTCATTGAATTTATATAGGAGGCACTGCCTTCCTTGACTCTTCCGTAACCCGCCACCCATATATTCTATATATATAGTATTATATACTATATTATTATATTATATATATATATATATATATATATATATTAATAATATATATATAATATATATATATATATATACTTATATATAATATCATTAAGACCACTATAGATAGATTAAAGGATAAAAAGTTTATATTTAAATAGAAAATGCTATGACAATGTTGAAATAAACCTTCAACTATTTTTTTTTTTTTTTTTTTTTTTGCTAATGTAATTTACTCGTCACATGGTTGTAATTGTAGTATAATATATATATTGTGATGTATATACTATATAATATAATATTATATATATAATTATATATATCTATATATTATATTTAATATATCTATAATAATATAATTATATATTATATATATATATTATAATATATATATATATATATTATATATATAAATATCTATTATATAGTATATATTATTATATATATTGTATAATATATAATTATATATATATATATTTTATTATTATATATATATATATTATAATATCATTATATATATATTATATATATATATATATATATTTATATAGTATATATCATATCCCCAAAATTCATAGGTCGGTGGAGTCTGTTCTCGTGCCATTCAGGAAAAAATACATCGCTTATCGAGCTTGGAAAAACACTCGTTCTCCACATCAATCCTCTTAACTAATTTTCATTATGCTGAGGAATCGTTGCAGGGATATTATTCGACAGGCTAAGCGCACTTTCACTACAAGAAAGTGTGTCAACCTCCTTGATTCTCCTATTGATAAAAATTTCTGGCATCTTGCCAAAACATGTCTAGCAACTTTTGTAAATCTACATTTCCTAACCTTATTCGCTCTGATCTGACGGATCTGTAGCAAACTCTCCTTCGGAAAAGGCCAATCTCTTCGGCCTTCTTTTTTTTCATCTAATTCCACCCTCGATGATTCTGGCATCCCCCCCTTCTACTTCTTTTCCTCTCAGGTATCCCATTACACATGATCTGATGTATCAGATCCTGAGATCTATGAAGGTCAAAAAGGCTAGTGGTTCTGATGGCATTCCTCCCCGTGTTCTGAGAGAGTGTGTAACTAAGCTCGCGCCTGTCCTCGTTCAACTCTACTCTCTATGTCTTAAAACTTATGTTGTTGTTCAAGCTGGAAGCGCGCATATGTTCAGCCGATCCCAAAAAAGGGTGGCCGTTATGATCCTTCAAACTATTGTCCTATAACTCTCACCTGAATTCTATCTAAAATCTTTGAAACTCTCCTCAACTCTCACTTCCTGGATCATCTGGAGTCTCATTCCCTTCTTTCAGATCATCAGTGTGGCTTTCGCATACTTTCCAATCTCACTGACATGATTTTATGCCCCTAGTGATTATGATGAGTCTTGTGTGATGGAGCTTGACATACCGAAAGCTTTCGACCCCGTCACTGCTCTCTAAGCTCCCTTCCTTTGGGTTTGCTCCTTCTCTTTGCTTACTCTTATCAAGTTTTCTCTCTACTCGCTCCATATCAGCACTCGTTGATGGAGCGACCTCTTCCTCCTTTCATGTTAACTGTGGTGTTCTTCAAGGTTCTGTTTTACCTCCAACTTTATTCTTACTTTTCATCAACGACCTCCTCAGCTGCACTTCTAACTCTGTTCACTCTTACGCCGATGACTCAACTCTCCATTTTTCCACTCTTCAAATCTGCTCCCTCTTTTGCATCTAGAATTGCCTCACGTCTGCAACTTTCAGATTTTATTCTTGCAGGTCTAGATGGGATTTCCCGTGGGGTTACAGCAACCTTGTAAAACTCAACTCTTTAAAAATTCAACTTCTTTATACTCTCAAAAACGCCCCCCAACTTTCATATCTCCTTTGAAAGTTCTAACTCTCTCCTGTGAACAGCAAACATTCTTTTTCTGAACATAAACAATTATATTGAATGGACCCTCACATTAAAACGGTTGCTATTGCGGCCTCACAAAGAACTGGAGGTTTCCGTTTAGCGCAGGGGTTTTGTTTTTCTCTGCACACTACTTGCCGTTCATATTTTCCATGCCCTTGTTTTGGATAACTGCTCTCACCAGGGAATTCCCTCTGACTCCACTCCTTCTTTTTGATAGGGTTTAATCTAGAAGCTAAGAGACTAAGTAAGCTGGTCACCTACTTCTAATTCCACTGGAAGTCTATCTCTGCGACGTGACGTTGGATGAACTATTTTTTTTTTCTATAGGTATAAATATATTCAGATGTTCGAGGGAATTGACCTATCGTATTCCCCCCCTATTGCCGTCGCCCTCATAGCACTATGGTGTATGCTTCTTACACGCTTGCTTTAATTATTATGAGGATTGAAACCCCAGAATCTCCCGTTGTTTTCTCTTCTTTCCAGCCATCCGTTGTGTGGAACTTCTTTCCATCATCTGTTTTTCCTACAGTTTTTAGTTTTAACTCTTTAAAGCCCATGTATGCAACCACCGTGAGAAATTTGCAGCTTAAGTTTGGTGCTCGGGTGGGTTTTCGCCATGATTCCATTCTATGCCCCCTCCTTAAAAGGGCTTCTCCGTGATTCTGATAATCTGCATATATTATATATAATATATATATATTATATCTATATATATAATATATTAATATATATATATAATATATATTATAATATATATATATATATATATATATATATATATATGGCGTATCATTTTACAGCTGCTAATACACTCACAGTTTGAAAATATAAATAATGTTTATTCTCTCCTGCTGGGATTCATTCGAACCCGAGCCCTCTCTGTTGATATAGCAAGTGTTTTACCACTTGACCACGATGAGCTAAAGAAGACTTTGGAAGAATACATTCTTCCCAGAAGCTTCCCCGCTCGCACTCTGGTCAAGCGCCATACAGGGCTCCACTCAGAAAGAATAGGTATTAGTATGATTTTACAATTACTAATACACTCAGTTTGAAAATGTAAATAATCTTTATTCTTTCCTGTTGGATTTCGACACGAGCCCTCGTTGTTTGTATAACAAGTGTTTTACCACTTGACCACGAGGTGCTAAAAAGAAATTTTGGAGGAATACTTTCTTCCCAGACAAATAAATTAATTTAAACGACGTATCTCGAAATCATTGACGTCATTTCCGTAACAAAGCTTAGTGCGAGCTATGAAACACTTTTGGGAGAGAAACGCTCCTTTGATGCAGAAAATGTGTTTACGATGTACTTCCCAAAAGTATGAAAACTTTTAGTAAACACCAAGAAAACAGTTTCAAGTTTTCGGAAACAAAAGAGTGGAAAAAGGAAAGCATGATTTTATAATGTGAATGCTTTGCAAACATTTTGTCTCTTTTCATTCATTGTCACTTATTTGTCATTTGCCATTTATTTGTCATTTATTTTACAGTTCGTAGGTAAACCCGTATATCCATTTCCGTGTTTAATATAATATATATTATATATATATTATATATAAATTATATATATATATATATACTATATTATATATATATATATATATATATTAATATACTATATATATATATATATATATCATATATTTCAGATTAGTGCTGTCCATGGAAGCAAGGGAAGCATGCTTCCTTAGTAAATAAAAGATAATTTCAAAATTTGAAATAATTAAATCCTAAACAATTACATTAATTATTACAATTAAGGATTTTAATTTACCAATTTTTCTTTTTTAACTTCAAACCTCACTTGCATAGCCCTATTCTAGGAGATTATTTGATTATTGATCACA